>JASCZW010016641.1:0-18375 GCA_034211315.2 Aedes japonicus | reverse complement strand
CCTGAACCTGCTTTTTTACCGTGGGTAAAATCGCTTATTAATGCCACCTTTCTTTGATTGATGTGTATTGTTTACATGCTGTCAAACTCAGTCGTGTTTTCGATTCAACGAAAATGGAGGTGAACAACGCGACTCGGAAGAACAATTCTTTCCAGCACCTGAATTTCCCTGACCTGTCGCACCAGCAGTTGGGAAAAATGTTAATTCGATGCCCGTTCGCCGTCTCAGAGTGTTGAAGCGGTTCCAGGCGGATTGACGTTGAACCATGTACAGGAACTGGAAGAAAACCGGGACCGGAGAACAAAAGACGGAGGGAAAGGAAGCGGATGATTAAAAAACCATTGACGTCTCGACAACTGATTTGCGGCTAAAGATCGGCATGTCGCGACTCACGTCAGAATGAAGAAGGCGGAACTACATACGCCTGAGGTACAGAACTTCCCAAACCGCGATTGGTAATCGACAAGCGCGATTAGCGGCAACAATATGGCTGCTGTGTGATGGCGACGAAACGTATATAAAAGCCGATTTTAAGCAAATTCAGGTTGGAGTTTTTCACCGGCAAGAGCAAGTTCTATGTGGACGACAAATTGAAGAAGAAAATGTCGAAGTTCTTACTCCAAATATCTCATTTGGCAGGCCATCTGCTCTGCGGACTACGAGGGAGTGAGCCTTTCGTGACAAAGGGCGTGTGTGGCAGAGATCTACAAATCTGGAAGTGCCTCGAGCAGCGTCTTTTGCCGTTCTTGCTGTATGACGAAGCTCATATTTTGGCCGAATTTGGCATCATGCCACTATTCTAAAAGTGTCTCTGGAGTGGTATGGGGCAAATTCTATCGTACATTCCAAAGGACATGAATCCGCCAAACTGTCCGGGCTGCGCCCGGTGGAGCAGTACTGGGCAATGATAAACGGGAACTTCGGAAGAGCAAGAAGACAGTCAAAGACGAGAAGGACATGTTAAGAAAATGGAAAAAAAACTGCAGAAACTGGTACCGGATGACACTGTAAAGGAGACTTTTGATGGAGGGCATCACGCGAAAATGCGTTCAATTTTACACTCAAGGTTCCATCGATTAACTTTTCTTTTGATTTTGAGTAAATATATGTATTAAACTACCCTAAAATTTTGGTATGATTCTAAACATTATAATAAAATTGGCATGACATTTTCGGTGTCGCAATAATTTCGTGTTCGCCCTTTAGGTTTCAAATTTTAGTCAGGTTTATGAGAACCTACACAGCCTTTTTACATCGACCTTAACACCATGTCTTCTTAAGCTCCTTTTACTCATATCAAAGGTTTTATTTTGACTTTAAAAACTCGTAAAATGCTGTTTTGAACTGCCGTTTTAGGAAATTAGCATTGAGAAAAGTCACCAAATGACCAAATAGTTTTATTGTAGCCATTGCGGAAATAAATTGTATTTTGGCAAAATTGTGATTTCTTCAAATCGCCATATTGAAATATGTGAAATAATTGAGATGTGGAATAATAGTTTTGCTAATTTTAAAATTTTCTAGGTCATCCAAACTGTCCATGAGTTTAAAATCTAAGATCTACAGTAGTTTCTACAGATTTTTGGCCTATGCAAAGTTACACTACGTATCATGATATATTAGCGATGATGATGATGGCGAATCAGCGGTGTGCTGTGCTTTCCTCAAAAAGTAAACGCGAGAGGTTTTCTGCGCTGTGTTTGCAGCGTTTTATTAATCGCGGAATAAAAATTAATTTCTTCAAGTGAAAATTATGTTCCTTCTTCCTTCCGCTCAGTTGCTTGTTAAACCGTGCAGTTGCAGAAAGCTGATGGCGATAGGTTTTGCTCGTTCTAGCTGCTTCTAGAACCGATTCAATACATGATCAAGTACAATGCAACTAGTATCCTTTGTATGTTCGTAGCAATTAGTTTAGTTCCGACAGGTGAAATTTAGAGGTGTATATAGGACCTAAGCTTTGACAAGATGTGGACTTCATCTCGCCATACTGTGATTGCTGCTATGTGTTTATTGCACGTGCCAACCGCTGAATGTCGTGTTTTCCGTAGTTGTATGTTGTGTGGAGGTAACCAGAGGCAGTAGAAACGGTTGCAGGTGAGGACACTCCACATTTGGAGGTTTGGAAATTGTGCTCGGTGTGAAACTCCCTCGGAAAAAAATAACTGGTGATACTTGAGGGGCAACTAAATGTGATAAGGTGTAGCTTCTATCGCTTCAATTCGATGACCGCGAAGGTCACCAATCAGCCACCATCACACTTTTGTAAGTTGCTTCAACGACATTTTAGATCTTGATTGAGTTTGTGAATTTGTTTACGTTCCATTATCATAAGGATGTAACGGCACACCGCCCCATATTGAATACCATCAATTCGGCGAAATGATCATTACGACAGCTTTGAGCTATGTCATAATTTTATTTTTAACCAGCTGAACCCGGTGCGAACGCTCTTTCAATGCACAAGACTAAATGAACGAAAAATTAATAGAAAATTAGCGCGATTTACTGGTTTTTTTGTTCTGATGAATCTGGTTAAAATATTTTTTGTTTGTTCAGTGTTGTTTATTTATGGAAAAAAAGGTTTGTGTTGACTAATTTAATCCCTTGGACCGGTATAGTTTCTACCGCGTATGGCTTTCTGCGTAGAAAGCGATTTCAAGGCACAAACAAAGCCGTATCCTCTATCAGTTTGTACGTAATTTTCTTTTGCAATTCCTTGGCTAAAAGGGGTTCAAACTTCTACCAGAATATACTTCTTACCCGAGAAATACACATTTTGTTTTTTGCTGCATGCATGGATAATTCTCATGTTTGGTCTCAAAATCGCTCTATTTCATTGGTTTTGACCCTCCCTTCTACCGCTGCAGGGACGACGTCTTGAACCATCTAAGAAAAAATCTCCTGCCCAAAAACTCACACATGCCAACGTTGGTTTCCATTTGAAGAAGAACTCCAATTCCAGAACTCGAGCTTTGCAAAAATTTGTGTTTCATTTGTTTTGGAGTTCCTCCTTCCAGGCGGGGAGGGAGCTTCGAACCATCAGCCAGAACCTTCTCTGGCCTCAACAACCCCTACAGAAGGAGCAGTTTCCATCATAGTAGGTATAATTCTCATGTTTGGATGACAGCTTGCAGTCCACAATTTTCATGAGAGCCCACCCCTTCCACTTAAGATTATTTCCACTTTCCACTTTCCACAGTTCCCCTTTGATTATTATCTCTGAGTTGTGCAGGGAATTCGTGTTTTATTGGAGTGGCAGCACCTCTTCCAGATGCGAGGGGAATTATCGAACTCACTTCATAAGAACCTTTCTCGACTCCAAAAAATCCCTGCATAAAAATAGTCATAACTGTTGGGATAATTCTCACGAAATTTGGATCAAATTCGTGGTTCATTTGTTTGGGGAGCCCCTTCTTTCAACGACGGGGGCCTCAAAACCACCGTAGAAACATATTTCTTGCCTACAAAACCTCCAGCATGCCATATTTGGTTCCATTTGTTTGATTAGTTCTTGGGGTCATAGCAGAAAATAGTTTTCATTTGCATGGGAGCCCCCTTTCTAAAGGCGGGAGGTGTCGAACTATAATAAGATCTTTTCCTGACCCAAAACCCCTGCATACAAATTCTGTATAGCGGTAGGATAGTTCTCATGTTTGGTTTAAATTTGTGTTTCGTATGTATGGTAGCCCCCTTTTCGAGTAGAGGTCTTAAATTACCAGCCATTTTTGTCTCAAAACTCACCATAAATTTAGGTTCCATTTGTGATTAGCCTCGAGTTATGCAGAATTGTTTTTCTATTGGATCCCATTCAGTTCTAGTTGAGGCTCTGAACTACATAAGATGCTCTGACTAAAGCCACTGAATACAAATTTGCAAAGCAGTATTGTTCTCATGTTGGCTGAAATTTGTTTCATTTGTATGACCTCTTTTAGAGAAGAGGCTTTGAACCACCATAAAAACATTTCATGCCTTAAAAAACTCGTCCATTCCAAATTCCAGGTTCCATTTGCTTGATTACTTCTCGAGTTATGCAGAAATTTGGGTTCCATTTGTTGGAGAGCACCCCTCCCCTTTCCTCCTCATAGGACGGAAGAGTCTCAAATCACCATAGAAACATTTCCCTTCAAAAACTTCCACATGCGAAATTTGGTTCCATTCTCTTATTAGTTCTCGAGTTATGCAAGGATTTGCGTTTCATTTGAATAGGTTCCCCCCCTTTCAGAAAGGAGGGGTCTCAAATCAACATAGAACAATTTTTGGTCTTCAAAACCACCACATACTAAATTTGGTTCCATTTGCTTGATTAGTTCTCGAGTTATGCAGAATATTGTGCTTTATTTGTATCGGTTGGTTCAAAAGTGGGTTTGTTGGTCAAGTGGCAAAGTTTTTGCTCAATAGGCACAAATCAGCTTAGATGATAACTTTTGGAAAAAAATCAAGACGGTTCATTGTCTTCCAACGAACTATTCACTCAATGAATCTCCATCCACGTGGACGCTAATGTTAATGCTAATGCCAATGTTCAACAGTGCGTTACTCTAACTGAGTATACCGAAGGTGCTATAATCACTGTTATACTCAAATGATAACCGATGATGAATGTCACTTATATATGACCGTCTGGCATTCCGGCTGGGGTTTAATTTTTATAGCAATACATTACGAGACAAATATATGAAAATAATCTAGCACAACAATTCTTTCTACAAGTGATATTTTAAAATTGTGCTTTTGGATCTATTTATTGGCTTAATGAAACGCATTGGGTTTCAATGACTATTTACTGGTTGAGACAGAAAATATCATTTGCATGATCCTCAGATCTTATAAAATGTAATCGTTTCACTTTGTTACCTTACCAGTTCGATCAAGAAATGGGCAGCCTTTTTTGTACACAGAGGTTGTTCCCAAACAATCCGGTGCATAATGAAATCCAAACAGAAGTAGTGATGTGGGCGAGTGAGGTATGTGTGAGTGTGTGTGTGTGTGATGGGGGGAGGGGAACATATGATTTTGGGTTGGCGCTTTCTTCTTTCTTTTCAGAGAGCGAGTAATGGCGCTATAACCATAAGCCATAGGGAGCTAGGACTATAGTTAATGCTAAAGTCCTGCAACTGTTTGAAGATAAATGGAGCATCACTTAACCCTCTTAGACTAGATGCTCCCAACGACCATTTTTGAATACATTTTTGTTCTGTGCACCAAACAGGGCATTCTGTCTCAACTATTCTCTCCGACTATTCATTTCCTTTTTCTTTTGATATCTACTGAAGGCTACGTAGGTTCCCCGTGTCTTCTTAAGGTAGATACCAAATCCTCTCCTATCACCAACGGCTGGCGGACGTGGCCAGGTGAGCGATCGAGGAGTGTTTTCGTGGTGATTGTTGCGTGAAGAAACGTATCAGAAGTTGGTTTCGTTTCATGGTGGCATGCAATGTCTTCAACGAATTATTCCTCATCGTAGCTCCATCCACGGGGTGTGCAACCGTCAATGCTAATGCTAATGCAATCCTAATGCTAATGCTAATGCAAAGTTACACTACGTATCATGAATATGGTTGAATATTTTCGAACATAAGAAGAACTAGAATGATCTAGGTCATCCAAACTGTCCGTGAGTTCAGAACATAAAGTCTAAAGTTGTAACAGAACGTTTTGGGCTATATAAGATGACTATATGTATTCAAACATTTTAAATGACCTTTTTGAAGGTCAACAGTGATTGTTTTTAAACTTTGTAATCCTCTAGGTAATACAAAATATCCTGAAGTTTAGAACTTGAAATCTACGGTAGTAACAGCAGCTTTTGGGTTATGCAAAGTAACGTCATGTGTTCTAGCGAAAAAAGTGAATATTTTTTAACGTTAAAACACATACAAAGATAATCTTGGGATGGCCTATGTCATCCAAACTGTCCTCGCGTTCAGAAGTTAAGATATGAAGTTGTAACAGTTCATTTGTACAATTGTAATAAATACAAAGTAACAATAAATATTCAAACATATTCAATTAATGTTATTGAAAGTTGACAAACATAATGAAACAATATGACATGTACTAGTATCTTATCAAAGAACTTACAGTCGTAAAAAAAAGCTTTCTTGGCTATATAAAGCAACGATGTGTATTGAAACATATTCGTTGAATATCCTAGATGCACAACAGACATTATGAGATAATTTTCAGATGTTCTAGGTTATCTAAACTATCCTGAAGTGCAAAACTTAAAATCTACAGCTGCAACTATAGCTTTCTGGACTAAACAAAGTAACAATATGTATTTGACCAAATTAAGTGAGTTTACTGGAAGATAAACAGATACAATGAGATGTCTTGAGATGTTCTAAGTCATCAAAACTACCCTTAAGTTTAGAAGTTAGGAACTACAGTCGTAACAGTAGCTTCATAACCTATGAAAAGTGACGATATGCATTCAAACACATTCAGTGAATCTTCCGTACGGTCACCAGTCCTTATCAGATTACCTTGGGATGTTCAAGTTCATAAACACTGACCTTGAGTTCAGAACTTGAGATATGCAGTAGCAACCCTAGCCTTTTGGTAACCGTAGCTTCACGTCATTCTAATTGTCCTTCAAAACGTATGGTCTAGTTTTGTAACAGTAGCTTCATGGACTATGCAAAGTTAAGTTAGTTAGTTTGGCATATAATATCCCAAAACTATCTTAATGTCTGTTTGTTTTCAAGGACAATCACTGAATATGTTTGATAAGGATTTGATATAAAAAATTGACAGTTTTGCATTTTCTTAAAGTTCATAAGAAAACTTGAGTGATGTAAGGGATAGTTTAATAAAACGCCAATAATTTATGCTTAAGTTAGTTTGAAAGATAAATCATGGGTTGTGCTAAGTTATGAGTGTATCAAAAAGTAGTTAGCAACATTCTAACAGTCATTACTCTAAAATGGCTTTAATGTTTTAGTGTGTTTTGCAGTGACATGTTTGTTTACATGTTAATAACAGTTGTACAATCTATTGGTTTCAGTACATTGAATCGTTTCAAAGGTGAGTCGAATTGATCTGGACACGTGAAAGAAAATTCTGTACATTTTGTGCTCGAAAGAGGGTGTCACGTATAACTAAATTGCAAGACGGGTGATAGTGAACTACACCAGTGTAATCCAAAACCTCGGTGAGATCCTTTACAAAAAAGTTTTGCCCCGATCCGGCAGGGAACCGGATCCTAGCTGGGACTTGAAAGTGGTTGAGTACATAAGGAAAACCCCATCGGCGTTGACGCGGGATTTGGCTAAGCAATTCAACACCAGCATCGGGATGATTCACCGGATCGAAGCTCGGAACTCCCTGAAAACGTACTAGAAACAGAAGGTTCCGAAAAAGCTCCAGGAGCAGAAAGCTTGGGGCAAAACAAAATCGCGAAAACCGTAAAAAAAATTCTGGAGAACAAAGACGGATGCATCCTGATCGACGATGAAACCAACGCCAAGGAAGATTCGCGAGTGCTGCCCGAACAGTGTCCCAAAACATGCAGGAGTTCCACAAAAACAGGACAGCAACCATCAGAAAAGTAACAAAAGCAAATGTGCAGAATTTAATGAAGTATGTCAAGTCCAAAGTGCGAGTATTTCACAGAAACTAAGATATTAATTGAAATAACGTTTGCATTAACAAAAATGGACAAAAATTGCCGATATTTCATGGGTTTATCTTCACTCGCACTGGCGAAACTACCCATCCAGCATCAATCATAGTCACCCATGAGCCAGCAAACAACATTTGACAGCTCAATCAGTCGAATTCTAATCGTGATGGCAAAAACAGTGAAGCAACTCCGTTCAGAAGTGTGCGCGTTCAAAGAACGGCACCCAGCCGCGTCGTAAACGGACATCGTGCGGTAATTTGTGTACGCCGGGTACACCCGTTCTGGCATCTACAACATGTTGGCACTATTAGACAACAATCAGAGGATCGAAAGAAAGCCCGGTTCCGGACGGCCGACGACTCTGAGCGACAAGAAGCTCCAAAGGATGCTGAAGAGGAAGACCGAGGGAAAAGTGGCTACATCGCTGCGTGCGCTTGACCGGGAGATCGAACCAACCGGCCAAACAGTGAAAAAGTACTTGGCAAACATGAACATACATGTCAGGAAGCGAAAGTCGCGTCCACTGGTTTCGGAGCCGCAGGCAATGACGCAGCGGCAGTGGCTGATAAGATGGTCAACTCGATTTTCCCGGCGAATCGCGACGTGGCGATGGTGATGAACGACGAGACTTATCTCACCCTGGATGGCTACGACTGGTAGGGCACTTCGTATTTTGCTGCCCCCACGAAGGAGTTGAGCTTCGAGGTGAAGTTCATTTCGCACACCAAGTTCCCCAAGAAGGTGTTGCTGTGGCTGACAAGGGGAAGCAAGAAGAGGATGTCAAAGCCGCTTTTCTTTCGCTCCGGACTGGCTGTGAACGGGGAAATTTATAGTACGAAATGCCTGCCAGAAGATGCGTCGTTCATAAAGAATACCATAAGGGGGAAGAGGCGGTGTTCTGGCCGGATCTGGCGTCGACCCACTACTCGAAGCGATTGTTGGAAGAGATGGAGCCGCTGAATATCGATGTGGAACCCGCCCAACGTCCCCCAGCTGCGTCCAATCAATAATTTCTGGGCCAACCTAAAGCGTAAGATCTACTCCAAATCATGCCTACACGCAAAACCATGCCTACACGCATGTTTCCGTCCGCCATGGCGAATGTTCCGGTTAACTGCTGGAATTTTTTTTATGCAAGTAAGCTTAAATAATTACCTCCTATGGGAAATTTATCAAGGGAAATTTATCAAGAGCAATTAATTGTATCTGTCTTAGCTTTTTTTATCACCGTCCGATAAAAAAAAGTCAATATTTTTAATGCAAACGTTTACCAGTGAAGTGCCGCAAAAGGTTTTTTTTTTCAATAAATAGAAAGCTGATGTAAAAATATATTTATTTTTTTCTCTGTTTTATTCGTAAATCAACGTTGCTGACTACTTTCCGATACAATCTCTATGATGTATTGAAAGCAAAACGCGTTCGATGTTAGTAACATTTCTTACAAACTTCTAGATTGCGGAGTTTGTGTATATTAGATATAATTTTACAAGTATGATTAAGGCTCTTTTTGTGGATATGCCCTGCCAGCCAAATTATCAACATTCATGACTTCAAATAGCCCTAAACCGGCCGCTGCATTATATGAATCTGTCTCACTGGATGCTCTTGAGTACAGATTTCCTAACCAAACACTTATTTCCTATTGATTCAAAAACTGAACAAATCCAGACAAACCAGGATTTAGCTAAATGCTTCGCCCTGCTTTATCTGGCAGGCATGAGTTTCAACCAACATCAACTTGAGCCAAAACATACATATTCATTACCGTTTCCGTTGTACATAATCGTACAATTTATAATTGACTCTTGGAACATACGTTATCAGCCGAGCTGCACGTGCTATTGAAATTCGGGTACGAACGGTCAATGCTGGTCGCCGTACTGGACATCACGTGATTACACGAGTGGAGCATACTTTCTTCTAAAAAAAAAACTACTCGATAAAATGCTACAAAAGTTTAACAGGACTCAACAACATAGCCATCTTATGACGAGGGCTCACGTCCTTAGACCAAACAATAGTGATTTTGAGAACGTTAATTAGAGCCAATCTATTATATTCATGTTATTCATATCTGTCCAATTCATAGAACCCAGCCATTCGTTGATAACCATAATGTTCAACAACAGCAATGGGCAAAAAAAAACACCACAAGAACAGCCTATTGGACGATGCTGATGAAATCCATTCATTGATAACCTTACACGAGACGTTCGCACAGTTCTCCCGATGCGGCCGCAGATCAAGCCCTCCCGGAACGCACGTCGATCACCAGGCTGGATGTTCGATCACCTTATCGCCAAGAAACTTCGTAGTATGTTTTTGCTCCGGAATATTTTCTCGTTTGTTGTCTGTTTACAGTTGCCGATCAGCCAATCGCAGCACGAGTTGAAATCAGCAAGACTCTCCTTCACCGCTGTTCATAGACTATTACGGACAGGATCATTCAATTCGGCCACAGTCTGGAAGTTTACGTCGTGTCGCGCGGTTGACCATCCTCTAAAACGGATAGTGCGCTGTATTAGTCCAAGACTCCAAGTGAACTTTCAATCGTTTTTTTGGAACGCGGTGTTTGACAGATTTTCACGTAAAATCGAACGGTAAATTTAATTGAACATAGTGTGCTTACGGTTAGTACACTTATCGGTGTGATAGTGTTGACAACAAGTGTTACTACGGAGATATAGTGAATTCTGCTCCACCTGAAGAAAGCATAAGCCTAAGGTGAGCCTCGAGGCAATCACGTAAAGCGAAGAACTTGACAGCAACCAGACATGATCTTAATGTGCATAAGAACCATTAGATACAAACTCAAACCAGTTCTAGACAGTTCTTGACAATAAAAGATCTTTTACGAAGTACGCAGCAGAAGAACCATCGTTTGGAGGTAAATGCATCAACTGTTTTTCGTGTGAAAGTGGAAGTGGAAATGGATACAGAGGTTTCTAAGGATGACTTGTGATCTAGGTATTTGTCTTCGCGAGGAATAAACTACGATCAACTGTGAATTATGAGCGAAAATTTGATGATCATTTTGTCGAGCTATGAACTTTTATTCTGGGGAAGATGCAAATCCTGTTGACATACTCAATTTCTCAACTCAACACGTCTAATCAAAATGTTGCCAATCCAGCGTCTCTGTTTGATACGTTATTTATTTTAAAAAAAATACTTGAAGATTGTTGTTTATCACTTTAATATAACATCAGTTTTTGGTTTTAACGCGTCATTCGAATGACCAATGATTTTTAAAATTTCTTATCCTTCAGTTCTTAAACTAAGTTTCGGCCTAGAGATAGATCACTTGAGATGCCTTTGCTACATCAGTAAAAATCAAATGCTTTGTTCATGATCGAAATATGACCTCAATGAACATTGCGTAGATTTTAGCTAATATCAATATAAACAGCCTTCAGAAGACAGTATTAGCGCAGACAGACGTTTGACTACATCTCATTAATCTGTGTAAAAACATGGCTTTCTTCAAGATATCAAGCAGCAATAAGCAGATGGCGCCACAGATTTGTTTCGGTTGGTAAGGGAAAATGGGTTGCCAGTCAAACTGTTACATTTGATGAAGGAATTTACAATGGAATTTTACACAACAAATTTGAATTCTTCTGTTCGAGCTTGAACGTCTGTCTGCGGTATTAGATAACAAACAACACAGAATATTGGGAAATTTTCTGGTTACATAATGTTCCACCAACGCGTGTGTGATTCTAACTTTCATTTCGTAAGACTCGCAATACATATGAACGACGAGGGCTGACTATCTGATATCAATTCGAAAGTCTTTACGGTGCTTGCATCCGAGGCTCAGGAACACTCGAAGAACAGGAGGTCCTTTGAATCTTAAAGAGGATTACGGTAACATTGCATTGGCAGGTGTGCTTCGACGAGCGGGGAAAGACACAAGTGGAAGTCCGGATCCAACTTTTTGGTTTCACCGATGACTTCTATATCATGTCACGCTAATTTGAGACGATGTCGGAAACTTACATTCTTACATGAAAAGAAGAGGCTAACGAGATAACAATGTTAGCCTCCCACACGAGTTCAGATTGACGGTGATGAAATCGAGATGATAGATTGTTTCTGGCCTCATTGGTGATCGACAATAACGTCACCAGCAGAAAAATATAGAGGCACCTAATTGCTGGTGGCCGTGTCTACTTTGGACTCCGAAGGACGCTAAGATTAAACTAAGAAGTTCATCGAACTGACACGCATTAATTAGACCGATAGTCCTCTGCGGCCAAGAGACTTCCTGAGTAGCACACTTGAAGTAAATCGATTTAAAAAAAAAACTGATATAGCACTGAAGCAGCACCCCACGATCATAATTAGTTTCAGCAACTTGATTATGACTAACAAACACGACTTTATGTTTCCTCAACTTAATGGCAACATGTGTGCTACTATACGGAAGTCAGTCATAACGATTGCATTAAAAAATGCACTTTTTTCGGATGATGATAAAAAAAGCTAAGATAGATAATTGCTTTTTATAAATTTCCCCTGGAAGGTAATTATTTAAGCAATTGCAAAAATTCGTCCTTGCGAGTGGCCTTCCGGTAGTTAACCGGAAGATTCACTATGGCGGCACGAAACATGCGTGAAGCGTCATTCGTTTTCGTATGTTCAATTCCTCTCAGTTTTCGCGATAAAATTGTTGTTAGATCTTACGCTTCAGGTCAGTTTCCGATGGACGCAGCTGTGGGACGTTGGGGTTCGCCGACTTGGGTAGCCTCCATCTCCTCCAACAGATCGCTTCGAGTAGTGGACTGATGCCAGATCCGGCCAGAATACCGCGTCTTCACCCTTATGGTATCTCTTGATGAACGACGCAACTTCCGGCAGGCATTTCGTACTACAAGTTTCCCCGTTCACGGCAAGTCCGGAGCAAAAGAAGGGCGGCTTTCGCATCCCCTTCTCGCTGATTGTCAGCCACAGCAGCACCTTCTTGGGGAACTGCAGCTCCAAAACCAGTGGACGCGACTTCCGCTTCCTGACATGTTCGCCAGGTACTTTTTCACTGTTTCGTCGGTTGAACCGACCTCCCAGCCAAGCGCACGCAGCGATGTCGCCACTTTTCCCGGTCTTCGTCTTCAGCATCCTTTGGAGCTTCTTGTCGCTCTGGGTCGTAGACCGTTTGGAACCGGGCTTTCTTTCGATGCTTTGATTGTTGTCTAATAGTGGCAAGATGTTGTAAATGCCGGAACGGGCGTATCCGGCGTCCTCAAAGTGCCGCACGATGTCCGTTTTCGACGCGGTGGGGTGCCGTTCTTTGCACGCTCACACTTCTAAACAGAGTTGCTTCACTGTTTTTGCAATCACGGTTAGAGGTCGACTGATAGAGCTGTCAAATTTTGTCTGCTGGCTCTAGGGTTCCTATGATTGATGCTACTCGGGTAGTTTCGTCAGTGTGGGTGAAGGTAAGCCCATGAAAAAACGGCAATTTGTTCCTTTTTTTTAATGCAAACGTTAGGCAAGTTTCTGCCACATATTCTGACATATGTGTGCTACTCGGGATGGACAATGCTCGTGGAGGACCAACGTGCCCTCGGTGTCTTTGAACGGAAGGTGCTGCGTACAATTTATAGTGAAGTGCAGATGAAGGGCGTAAAGTGGAAGGGGAATAAATCATGAATTGCATCAGTTGCTGGGAGAACCTCCCATCGCTCATACCATTAAATTCAACTGCGGTGGGCTGGGCATGTCGTAAGAATGTTAAACGTCAGCCCAGTCAAAATGAATCTCAATAACGAGCCGACGGGCGTAACAAGAAGAGGCACGAATGAAGCAAGGTGGATTTATCAAGTAGAACGCGACATGCGATCCCTTCGCAGACTTCGAGGATGGTGAAGTACAGCCATGTACCGAATAAAATGGAGACAACTATGTGTACAGCAGAGGCCACCCCAGCCTTAGCCTGATTGCAAAATCAAAAACAAGCGCCGCTAGTGCTATTTGGATGAGAACGACGAAACGGCCCTAACGCTAAATCGCAGACAGACGTTCTAGCTCGAACAAAACAATTTGTTGTGTAAAATGTCAAATCTTATTACGCTGGAATCCTCTTGCACAGTAGCGCCGCCTAGTCAACTTATTGGTACATGAAATCTGACAGTCAAACTGTCTACCCATTTTCCTTTACAAATGAAAACAAATTTGTGGCGCCGTCTATTAGGTTATTGCTACTTGATATCTTGAGGAAAGCCATGTATTTACACAGGTAAATGAGATGAAGTCGAACGTCTGTCTGCAGCAAAACCTAACACTTAAAAAATCATTGAAAAAATCTCTGGGCTTACAAAAAATTCTGTATTGATGTATTTGTAGGAGGAACTTGGGCCGGAGGGATATTCATTCTACGTCAACGTTTAACTGCAACGTAAAGTATGTAAATTTCCTCATGCGCTTCTTCCATCACTAACAGGATTTGTTAAATCAGCAGTTTCTTGAAGCTAAGGGCATCTTCAGCGGTGGTCTATATTTGGATCAACTTTATACTTGATTTGCATCAACAAAACTTGAACAGTACCAGCTAAAATAGACCAACTTCGCGTTCCCCGCACCGGTGTTGTATTTCTTGTTGTTAAACCCGCCAACACCTGTCATCTTGGCAATCATTGTACATCAGAGATCAGTTTTTTTTCAGACAAGGGGGATTTAGAACGGAGTTAGACCAAATCATTTTTACTTCCTGTAGTGCGTCGTTAGCAGACAACGAGGAATACTTGCTCTTTCGTTTGACTGAAGGTGAATGTGTGAATGCATGCATTTCATTAAAACGTTAATCATGACCAATCCATCAATAAACCGATTGTTAACTTTGAAGATTTCAATACTTTTCATTTCCGAGCAATCTATTCGGAATCGTAATTTGCCATCAAATTAGTCATACAATCCACAACAGTCACAATTCCGGGAGATTTCCCATTTCAAATTAGTCAGTGTTTTCCGAAAACTACAGTCGCTGTAAAAAACTAAGAGATCCATTTGTTATTCAGGAATTAAATGAAAAGCAATTCGCAGGCACCGAAAACAACTTGAGCTAATGACCAGCATCCGAGGTGAGCAACGCCACTTTCTGTCCGGAGCCAGCATCGCACGCACCAAACACGGCCACTTTTGGCTCAAAAGCAGAAATTTTACTCATTAATTGGTATTATCAAGCAGCGTGTAGCGTTTTGGAACGGTATTTTTCTTGATCCAAATTACTGCCCGAATAGATCAAAACATATACCAGCTTCAACATGATGCAAAATAGATCCTGTATAAAACAAAATTTACAACACCGGTGCAGCGGTGTTTTCGCATTTGGTCCGAAAAAATATATCCCATCCACGATTTGGACTACCGTAGAAGATGCCCTAAGCTATTGAACAAAGAACTGACTGACAATCACAGCTGCAAGCACAAAAGATCTTAGGTGGTCCTAATCGCCCAGTCTAAGTTGATTGATTTTTGAACGAGATAAGCATCCATTGTTATGTTCAAAACCTTAGTTTCTATTTGAAGTTCCTTTTTTTTTCATTAGTAAAAGGCATTTAGAGCTTCACAAACTTTTGTTAACACACTAGGATTACCTCAAAACTAACCGCCCAAACACAATGATAACGTCTTGGATCTAGCCTGGTTTCTTTCAAACAAGCACTCTTCTTTTGCTACTCAGATCGGACGTTTCCGTTGCCGTTATCTTTAGTTATCATTCTGGGCCAAAGCATTGTCAAAGTAGCATTTGTCTAAGGAAATGCGTCGATCATATTCCAATGCTGAGCTGATGCAGAAGATGGAAATAAAATGCATTTTCGTAACATAAATCTAGCTGAACAATGCATTCGGTCCTAAGTAACATTGGGAGACTCTCTTTGTCAACCTTCCCTTTGCATTCCTACAGCCATGTAAAAACATGTTTAAGTATTTTCAGCACATATTACGGTAATATAGAGTGTAATTAAGGATCTAACACGTCAAAAACTTCAGCAAATCGTTTAATAGTCACATTATTAACGAAAGGGAAAGTCGACGAAGAGATTCTCTCAATGTTACTTAGGACCTAATGCACTGTTCAGCTTGAAATATCCATTCAATGGGCATTCAATTCAGTGTTTTTTTTTTTTGGTTCGTGTTTACTAGAGATAGTTTGAAAAGGTTTTGCAGTTTTTAAAGTTTTTTATTTAAAATAGTTCACAAGTGAAGTGTTATGTTAAATTTTCCCAGTTTTCAAACTTGATTTCCTTATTTTAGCTTTGCTGCACTGTAGCAAGCAAAAATAAGTACTGCATAAACAGTTGCAGATTTACTAACTCCACTACCGATCTAGTATTAGTTTTTGGTTCGACTTCTGGTGACATCAGCTGGCCAACAATTCGCGAACCAACTGAAAAGCCCAAAAGCTAAAATTATTACATGCAGGCGTCTCGTGATAAATACTTACCGTTCAAATGCCCTTCCACTCGATTTCAAATTACATCTTTCAATTTCATAACCTGCCGTATTCTAACGAAACTATCAATATTTTCTCTTCATTTCTCTTCGTTCTAGCAATAATATACTGTCCACTCCTAGAGCCTCTCATGTTGATGGAAAATTATCTGCTTCTGACAAGTTTCAATATGATAAATACTTGCATATTGTGTACACAAGTCAATAACAAAAAAAATACACTAAGCTTTTCTATCCTATTCTAGGATCAGCAGTTAAGCTCTTTCTGGCTGCTAATATACTGAGAATCAAACCAGAAACACGGAATGTTTTGTTTCAATCAGATTTCAGCTTGTTATGTTGATCGAATCCCATAAGGGTTCTTGAATAGGATCCTCTACTTGCATGTATACACAGAAAAAAAATCAATTTTCTAACATGCGCGTAAAATTTCCTCGTCCAACCGCGCGAGTCAAAGAAGAGGTAAACAACGAAACTTGCACCTCCGCGAGACATACAGCAATGATTGTAATCATCCATACAACAGGCTAGATTCAGGCGTTATCTTGTTTAAAAAATTTCATGAAATATTTTTATCCGAGCAGTCATTAACGTGCTCCACAGTGACTGATTATCAATACTGCCCCCGTTCAGGTTCACTATAGATTAAATCAACGGAATATAACGACCAGAAGCAGTGGCAGTATTAACCCTTGATTCACATAAATGAAGTTGGGGCACCTTCAAGCGTGATTTTGCATGTGAAAGCCTGGAGCTGCGCTCCGATGCTTGAAAATATTTCTTCCAAATCTTAGAGACAGAGTTCATGGAAAACATGTTCGCAATCAATGAACACTCATGGTGAACCAGGCGTAGCACGTGAAAATACAGTCCGTGAACATATACACAATATACCAAATTTGCTGCCTCGCCAGCGGCATTGGATGTGCTAAATTCATTGTGCTCCGAGCGCCCTGCTGATATAGTATACCCTCGTAGTGTCTTGTGGGATTTATCATCTCAGACTGAGACTTATGGCCAAAAGCTATTCCGTCAACATTGCCAGCACGGGTCTACCGACATCGTCGAGAAGTTTTCACAGAAAAATTTCCGGAGGATTGAAAAAAACAATACGGCACGCTTCTCCCGCAGATCAGCACGCCTGCATTCTCTAATCTGAACATTGGCTCAGAAACCCTACTCTATCGCCAGCTCAATTGCGACGTCAGGCTTAGTACAGCTGCCAAGCTACCATGCTGCTGAATTGTTTCCAAAACAAAGCACCTTCTTTTTTCTTGCAAAATATTTCTCACGTTCCATTCCAGCAGGTCACCATATATATCAGGCCTGACATGGTAGGATTGCCATCTGTTGTTCGTGGCACGATCGGCTGGTGCAATAGGGTATCCGTCTGGAAAGCTGGCTGGCGTCATTCGGCGTAGTCAGTTGTCGAGTTGTCTGGATGCGATAAAGGTGAAATATTTAGTTTCATGCGTACGATTTTAACTTGACGTCAAATGACACATCAAATGAGTCATCACGAAGGTTTACGAATGAAATAATGAATTAGAATAGGCGCGTCAAATTCTTCGATTTCCAAACCAGTGAGGTAAAACAGCGAAATTGCTCTGCCACTTATTACATACACGTTTCGCAATATTCATACAACAGACTAGATTCAGGCGTTATGCGGGTTGAATTTACATGAAATCTCTCCCATTATTTCGCCAAATCTAGCGGTAAACTCCGAGGGTGAACCTGTATCTGTGGAATATACATTCTCGTCGCATCAATTACTTCATTGAATGACTCTGAAATAATGGAAAGTCAAAATGTTGCTCTGATTTATCAATATGATTGATTAACGTTCACTATAAGCTAATAAATCTACTATTCGTTAATTTTCAGGGGATCTTCCATTTCATCGCTCTGCTCTGGTATGGCGTAGAAATACCTGCTGTGCCTCTTCATCTTGAGCATTGTTAGTACTGGCAAATACTATTTCAATCAGAATAAAAATTAGGCATAGAAAGCTTCCAATTATACTGCGTGATTGCAGCTTGAGATGGATGGCCGATGCAGCGTACAGGCTGTAGGCGTCTGCTCTGAATGTATTGCGCAAATCGAGTCACAAAGTGTCAAAGAAAATGGGACGTAAGCAAAAATAAGTTACCACGAGTTAAAGACAAAGTTTTCACGAAATGAGAAGTCCTCTGAAAACACTGATCAAAAATATTTCCAGCTTCGTTGCCGCTGCGCCAATAGATTTGAAGATCATCTTCCGCGTGGTAGCGTTACCTCTAGTGTAATAAACGAAC
>JASCZW010016640.1:0-18365 GCA_034211315.2 Aedes japonicus | reverse complement strand
TAAGGAGTGTATCGAAAAGTAGTTATAAACATTCGATGCGTTATTACGCATAAACTACTGTATATATTTTTAGCGTGTAAGCGCCATTTGCTTTGTTTACATGTCAAAATGATTATTCGGTTCATTCATTTCCGTTGATAAAGTTGTATTCAAAATGTCGCGAATTGAATTTGAGACTAAAAAGATAATTCTGCACACTTGGTGCACCGAAAAGGGTGTTACTTACAACCAGATTGCGAAAAGAGTAAATGTTCACCCGGCAAGTGTAAAACGCATCATCGAAAAGTTTGGTAAGGAGTGCTCCATCAAGGATTTACCAAGAAGTGGCCGGAAACCCGGCTCCAGCAACCCTGATTTGGACCAAAAAGTTGTGGATTATATTCAACGGAACAAATCTGCCTCTACTCGCGATCTAGCCAAGAAGTTCAGGACCAGCATCGGAATGATTCAACAAATCAAGCGCAGGAATGACTTGAAGACGTACAAAAAGCAGAAAGTGCCCAAACAAACTCCGGAACAAAAGTCTCGTGCCAAAACCAGGGCTCGAAAGCTGTACAGCTGCATTTTGGACAATGTCGACCAGTGCATTTTGATGGATGACGAAACATACGTTAAAGAAGGTTCAAGAACGCTACCGGGGCCGCAGTTTTATACTAAATCTGTTGGGGAACGTGTGCCAACCGCAGATACGACTGTTGCGATGGAGAAATTCGGTCAGAAGGTGCTCATTTGGCAAGCTATTTGCACATGTGGCTTGCGTTCTTCAATTTTCTATACAAAAGGAACTATAAATGCTGAAATTTATCAAAAGGAATGTTTGAAGAACAGGTTGCTACCATTGTATAGAAAGCACCAGTCCCCTCCTCTCTTCTGGCCAGATTTGGCATCGGCACATTACGCCAAATCCACTCTACAGTGGCTGACGGAGAATAACATCAAGTTCGTAGAAAAAGACATCAACCCACCAAACTGTCCCCAGTTGCGACCGATCGAACGCTATTGGGCAATAGTCAAGCGTATATTTAAGAAGGATGGTACAGTGTCCCAAAACATGACCGATTTTAAGAAAAATTGGGCAGCGGCATCCAGGAAGTGCACAAAAGTCACTGTGCAGAATTTGATGGCAGGTGTCAAATCAAAGGTACGGGCATTCTACAGAAATGAACATGATGACTAGTTTTTCCGTTTGGATCTTTTGTAAACATGTTAAGCTATAATAAACTGAAATAGTATGTTAATTTTAACCATGTTTTCATGCCTATTTTATTATTTGGAAGTTTATAACTACTTTTCGATACACTCCTTATTGGGCGAAGTTCATAGGGGAGAGAGGGTCTAGCATAGTGTTACAGTCACCGCCAAAATAAAGTGCCCACTTTTCTCATGAACACGCTTCATCTCTGAAGTCATTGAAAAACTCATTATATCGTATTCATATATTTTTATAAGCATGATAATATTCTCATGTTGAAGATGCATGTGTATTTTTGCAATAGATAATACACATTTTTGCAAAATTATTTTTTGAACCATACGTGGTGTAAATTTGGTGTGTCATAATAAAGTGCCCAATTGAAAATATATTATGTGTATGTAATTTTTACATCCAATAGCCCCTTGTATTCAATTTTTTGACGTTTCCAAGTGTTTGTTGATCTTTTTACGGATTTCATTTGTCGGTCAGAAAGATTCAGTGCGAGTTATCTAAATAACCATGGATAATACGGTGGCAAGCAAAACTATTCCCTTGCAGATCCGAAAATGTGTTCTTCGTGACATTGAGAAAGGTGAATCGCATCGCAAGATTGGTGAAAAGTATGGATACAGCAAAGCAGCGGTTACCAAAATTTTCGCAAAGTACAAAACCTGTGGCTCAGTAGCTGATCGCCCAGATTCCTACATCGACATATTGCGTGAGAATTTAGAGGTTTCGTTGGTTAAAACTGGGCAGGAAAACAAACTTGTGTTCCAGCAAGATAATGACCCAAAACATACCGCGAAGAAGTCAAAGACATTTTTCCGTTCCTGCCGTATTAAACCTATGGAATGGCCCCCACAGAGTCCAGATCTGAACCCAATAGAGAATCTGTGGGCCATCTTGGATTCCCGAGATGATAAGACAGGAGTTACCAACAAACATAACTATTTTTAAGCTCTTGAGATCTTGACACACAACACCTGAAGAATCTGGTGGGGAGTATGCCGAAACGTTTGCAAAAACTGTTGAAGGCCAGGGGAGGGCACATCAACTACTGATCACTCAACAGACTGGATCTACAACTTCCCTAGCAGCACACATGTTGCCATTCGGTTGAAATAACATAGATATGACTTGCTAAGTCATATTTAAGTTATTACAACTAATTATGATCGTAGTGTGCTACTTGGGTTGTTATTTTTTTTAAAGAAAATAAGAAGTGGGCACTTTATTTTGACATGCATAATTTCTACTATAGTTTGATCTTTCTTGAAGAAAAAAATGAATTTGCAGGACAAGTGTTTTTTATGTACCAGACAAGAAAAGAACATAATAAATATGCCATCAAAGCAACAAAACTTAGAATCTTTCACTTATTTTACAATTTGCTGCACAAAAAGGAGAGGTGGGACCTTTTTTCTGGCGGTGACTGTACGTAACAAAAGAAAATCATAGGTCTGTATGCCTTTGTTTCCGAGAAATTCATTTTTGACATAGGAAAAATCCATGCGCTCCTCACATACATTCTAATTATCCTCAAATACTTCAATCTTGGCGCAATATATCTTTTATACATATTTTCAGTGTGCTATTTCACAAACACACCATGTTTTAATTAAACTACCAGAAAATCAACCAGTAAGCATATGCAGATTTACCTCAGTGCATGTGACGTACGGTTCATAATTTGAAAATCCGATAAGCATCGCGGACAATGCTAAAAGTTTTTGTGCGAAAATGGATAAGAACCAGTTGCTCAAGCAGCTGTTCGGCCGCCTGGCGAAAGCTTACCCATCCAAATAAAAAAAGGAAGCGCAAGAGGAAGCTATTTTGCTTTAGAATGAGCTGAAAAGGTAGGATCCTACAGGATTCACTTCTTCCGTTGCTGCTAAGATTTCCGAGCCTGATAAAAAGCATGGGTCAAAAAGGAAAACTGCTTCAATTATGGGCAAAACCAGGACCAACTCCGAAGGATCTACTGGTGGCATCGAACTATTCAAAGGACACCGAAAATGAATCAACAAGTTCTCAATCAGTGCTTCAATCCCTGTTGAAACGCCCGGCCGAATGAACAGCCCCCGTACAACAGAAATTGAAAGTTGACCTATTGCGAATTTGTGAGGAGATTGTACGATGTGTAAAAATTACATTGGACAATTTATATTTACATAAACGGCACTGTTTTCAGGTAAAACTGGAGGACAACGGTTTGCTAACGGAAGAAGGAGCGGCCAAGTTGAAAAAGCTTCTTAAGGAGTGGAAAGAAAAAGAAGACGAGTTAAAGAAAAAAGTAAAAGGACAAGAGAGACAGAAGATGTTCCGTGCTGAGCAAAAGAAGTCCATTCAATATTTGATGCAGGCCGTACCGCAAGTGAAGGACTATTTGAAAGTGCATTCAACTGTTGGTAGACCGCGCATCGAAGACACGCAACCTGAATTGTTGAAAACAATCGTTGACATTTCGTTGCATAGATCTGCTGATGAAGGAAATCGCCAGGATAAAAGTATCCGCAACATTAAAACCCTCTCTGAACTTCACAAGGCGTTACAACTGGAGGGGTCTCAGATAAGCCGATCCGTAACTTACTTAAGGTTGCTGCCACGCCGTTTGAATACGCAGGAAGGAAAACGACACGTTTCAACAGTTCCTGTAAAGCTTCTTCGAGCAACCGACGATCAACATTCCAAGCATCCAGACGGCGAATTTTGCACTGTCATAATAGGTGCGTATGCTGGAAGAATTGTCTTCTATGCTGGGTCCTTATGAGGTATCATTCATCAGCCAGGACGATAAAGCACGAGTTCTCATTGGAATAACAGCAGCAAATAAAAAAGCTCTCCTTCTAATGCATTTGGAATATCCGGGTGGTGGCAAATCGTCAAGGTTTATGCAGGCATTGAAATAAAACCGATTGGAATGGGTCAACGTGAAGCGGTAGGCTAAAGCGGTCCCACTTGTATGCGTATTCACTCAGGTGAGTGGAATTCTCATCTTTATATAGGAATATTTTAGATACTGGCTGTATCAACTGAACATCTCCAGGAAAAGACGATTCATCCACCCCTTATTCGCACGGTCTAGATTACGAGAGACTGCCTAGCTACCTGAGTGTGCCGAGATTATGTTTTACCAAGGTAACATAAAACCAATCCATATCGTGATCGTAGCCTCTACCTCGGCAATTGTCTAGTTTGGTTTTGACACATAATCACTATGGATCACATCTCGATAATGGAATGAGTACAACAGATTCCGAACTTGGGAAACAGAATTACCGGCATGCAGGTGAGACGCTAGCTAAGGATTGGAATCAGCTAACCTTCGATGGATTACCCGTGATCGCCGAATATGTTGACGCGGTATTGTTGAGATTAGTTTCTGACTCGCTGTCCAATTGGGATGCAGAATGGTTTTCTGCACATATTCGCTCTTCACAATACTTTCAGCAGGTTGTGAAACGCTCAAATCACGAATGCTGTAGTGAACCCAGAAGTAGCTGTTTTGATTTTTTAACAACCCAGTTCTTGACAGCACCACTTCGAATCAAACAAAATGAGGATGGATTGAAAACTCCAAGCCCAAGCGTGATTGATGGCGGATCTTACCTAAGCATCACCAAACCATCCTAATTTGTTGCAGCAACTTGATTGTGACCTAGCTGAGTCACATTGAAGTAATTTTTACTGGTTTGCAACAAGTGTGCTACTAGGGTTCCCATCCTTATTCATTTGGAATTCCATAAACATTACAAAGGTTAGCATCTCAATCCCTCCCGGCGCACAAGGAACTACCGTTCGATTTGTGTTGTCCTTCCGTACAGAAATCATTAAAAGCTGAATTTGCAAAATTTGTGGGGTGTACTTGGCATCACAGGTTATGCTAAGCGAGCATAATCGAATCCACAAAGCAACGCCTGTAGTAAAAAGATCTCGTGGCAATCGTAAAAAGCCATCGCAAAAAAAGAGGCTATGATTATTGAGAACGGAGAAGCAAACTGGACAGACAAAGGTTCCGACATCGATGACTCGGATACTGTTGAAATCGATGATTTGTTTCCAGTACCATGGATGAACATCTCGCAGCCAATCTGGCGAGATTTCTAAAAGCGAGATTCCAAGGATGCGCTATCTCTTGTTTTTGTTTTTTTGGTAAAAGTTTGTTGAATTACCAATGAGCAAATCGAACCTTTGGGGAGTTCCCAGCTTTATGTATTTAACAGAGGGAGGTGGTTTCTGTGTTAAATTTTGTTACAATGGGAGGGGTCCAAAATCGCAATTTTAGCGTTACGTAATTTATGGACGCCGCCTGAACAGTTTGAAAGATTGGCTGTTTTTGGAACTTTTTGCTGTGAAATTCTGCTTGTCGTCACGGTTGGGCACCTAAAGTGGATAGTTTAAACTATCATATAAGTGAAACGTTTCAGCGATCCGTGAAAAAATTCAAAACCTACACTGAAAGAAAACTGTCCGAAATTTAACGTGAACAGGCTTTACAACAACCAAAACCTCATAAAGATCCGAAACTGAAAAGGATCTCGGATCTAAATTTATATTGCTGTGAAAATAGTAGGTTGTATCAAGTAAAAAGAGGATTCATAAAAACCTTTTGATCGTCATAAATGAATTGAACAAAAACCTAACCAAAAATGGAACTTGCAGCAACTTTTCTCAAGTTTCCAACGAAAAAAAAACTAAATAGTAACCAAGAAGAACGAGTGGGACCTTTCTACCCTGCGTTCAAAGAAAAGTACACTGAAAATCATGTAAAATTTTCAACATTTGTTGAAACAATAAAATTTGTGCAAAATAGTTTTGTAAAAAATATTAATTGCATTTTATGATTTTTTGGGTTGGAAATAAGTAAAACGACTATGATTTATAGTTTGATTTTTCAAAATAAAAACATTTTATTGATATTTGTCCGACTGATAAAGGTCCTAACTCAAATAACATTGCCTGTGCCATCCAGCTTTATTAAGTTTTATTAAAGTTTTATGAGAACCACTAGAAATAAATTTGGTATTATTATGGCACCAAGAGGTGCCAATAGGTTTCATATTTTTGCCAGGATTATGAGAACCTACACAGCTTCTTTATATAATTTTAAAAACTTGTTTTCTCAGATTCCTTTGACTCCTATCAAATGGTTTATTTCGACTTTATGAACTTGTAATATTCGGTTTTAAAATGTCGTTGTAGGACTTATTCATTTTATCAAAAGTATGGTTTGTTGAAAAGACATCTTAAAACCATTTTGCCTCCAGTACATGCATTAAACGACCAGACCAGCTAAGGTACATTATGCATGAATATGAATTTCCGGAAAAACTGAGTATCGATGGATCGAGTAGCGTGTGTCGTCCGAGTATCAGGGACACTCTCGAGATCCTTCGAATCTCGGAGAGGGTTACAACAAGGTGATGGATTGTCGTGTTTGTTGTTTCACATAGCATTGGAGGGTGTGATTCGTATAGCTGGGATGGACACGAGTGGTGCGATCTTCCGGAAGTCCAACTACTTGGCTTCGCCGACGACTGATATCGTAGCTTTGAGACGATGGCTAAAAAGTACATCGGACTTAAGGCTGAAGCTGGTAGGATTGGGCATGTGATTAATTCGTTGAAAACAAAATACATGAAAGGAAGAAGCTCACGAGAAGACAATGCTAGTCGCCTACCACGAGTTCAGATCGACGGTGATGAAATTGAGGTAGTAGACGATTTCATGTATCTGGGCTCATTGGTGATCGCCGATGATCGTTCGGACGTTTGGTACTGTCCCTGCGTCACTGTGTTTCGCCAATATTATGGCTGCTTATCTCCGGTCTCATCAGCGTCTTGTACATGATACACCTGGTGAAGCTGACTGGACCTTAGAGTTTGTGAAGACTATAGTAGACACGGCTTATGGCTATTATGCGTCCCCGAATTTCTCTGTTGCCGTTGTTATCTGACGTCACCAATGATCCAAGGTACACAAACGCATCTCTGTCGATAATTGCTTTTTTGCCCGAGCGAGCTATATCTCGGTTGGTTCCTCCTGCAATCAGATTCTTAGTCTTCTACAAATTCATCCTTAATCCATCCTTTTTGATGTTTGAAAAAAGCTTATCGTGCCAATATTCACCATACATTTAAATGCGCATATGATTTGGAGCATGATACGCTGTGGAAAAAAAAAACTCAATTTGTTTTGGATATTTTCAAACAAAATTTTCCGCAACACTAGGACTTTTTTCCTAGATATTATTTACTGCTAAATTGATCAAAAGAGCAGAGAATCGAACAAAGCAAAGCATCAAAAACCTACCACGAAATCACAGTGAAGTTTGACAGCTGTGGCCATTTGGCCGTATGCTGGTTTGCATGGCAGCCAATAGGTTTGATGAAGGTTCTAAAGTTGTCATAACATCTTTCGCTAGAACATTTTCAAAATCTCTTTGGTTTTTTAAAGGTTTTATTCAATTGTTTCCTCAACTGTCTATAGAGTGGGCCACTTTGTACATGTTTCGGCTTTAAAGAAGCATACAGGGTGCGGCAGAAAATAATGCGGAAATTATTTTTATATCTTTCAAACCCCATTTTCAACTAATTCAAACAATAATATCAACATTTTCGAGTGCAGTTATCTTTATAAAGTCCTTTTATTCAATGTGTTTTAGTCCAAATTTATTCAATGTGTCCTCCATTTTTATTAATAACATCCTCGAGCCGACGCCGGAAGCCAGAGCATGCCTTTCGGACGTAGTCCTCCGACATTGACTGCCATGTGCGTTTTATGGTTGACTTCAGGGTTTTCACACTAGGGTGTGATGTTTTGCAGGCTCGTGCTTCAACATATGCCCAAATCGAATATTCCAACGGATTAAGATTTGGACTGGTAGGGGGGCACAAATCCTTCGGCCAAAACTTCATGTTACCATTCAACCATTGTTGGGTTTGATTGGACGTGTGACACGGCGCTCCATCCTGCTGTAGGACAACGTTTTGGTCCTCGGAGAAGTTGGCTTTCACCCAGGAAAGCACTTGGTCCTTTTGAAATACCGATATACACGTCGGTATTGATTTTAACTCCAGCGTCAATGAAAACTGGCGCCATTTTCAAACCGTTGTACGCCACCAAGCCAAACATCATGACACCAGCCGGATGTTTGGTTTGAAATTTGAATTTCACTTTTTCCGGAACGTTCTCTATTTTCTGCGGTGAAATGAACCGGTCCGTGCGGTTGTTGGCCACAACATCGATGCTGAAAAGCTTTTCGTCGGAGAACAGGATTATCATTTTTTCCTTCTTCAACAAGGAAAGCAATCTCTTGGAACGAGTCACTCGTAGTTCCTTGATCCGGTCCGTAATCAAGTGGCGTTTCACTCTGGCTCTGGAAGATGCATGCAGGTCTTCTTTGATGATTCTCCGCATGGATTTCTCCGAAATATTGGTTCCTTTGCAAGTTTTCCTATGGAACGCACCGGGTTGCGAGCAATTTTTGCACGGACCGATTTGATCCCGATTTGGGACGTGTTTATGCGGTAAACTGTTGCCAAATGGCACCCTACCACCTAGGCATTCTCTGTCGGCTTCTTCTGGGCGAGCAACAAACTGGTGATCACTTCTTTCGCGAACATTTTGAGGAATTTGCAATAAAACAAATAGAATGTTTGGATTACTTGAAAGTTAACATAAACAAGTACATTTTCGACAGAAATTAGTCACTAGCTACACGAATTAACCCAATAATCAAGTTTGAACACTTTCGCATTATTTTCTGCCGCACCCTGTAGAAGACAAGGAACTGTGAAAAAGTTTGAAGATGAAGATTTGGAGGCATTACTGCAAGAAGATTCATGTCAAACGCAACACGAACTTGCAGATTCAGTGAGTGGGACTTGACAAGCCATTTCATATCGTTTGGAAGCCTTGGGAATGATCCTAAAGCAAGGAAATCGGGTACCATTTGACTTGAAGCCGAGAGATGTCGGAAGGCGTTTTTTCACGAGGGAACTGCTGTTCCAACGAAAAAAGGAAGGGTTTTCTGTATCGTAGCGTTATTGGAAAGTGGATCCATTACGATAACCCAAAGCGAAAAAAATCGTGGTGTCACCCCGGTTATGCACAGCCAAGCCAAACATTCATGGTTCGAAGCTTATGCTGTGTATTGAGACAATCACAGGAGCTTGCTACCGAACACAACTGATGCGTTTGAGCCGAGCATTGAAAGATAAACGACCACAACATGTCAACGCTCGGCCACACGTTTTTCAGGTCGGTAAAACCTACCTAGAAACACTACAACTGGACATCCTTCCACACCCTCACTATTCTCTAAACCTTGCTCCTTCCGACTACCATCTTTTCCGATCGATGACGCATGGCGTGACTGAGCAACACTTCCCAAGTAACAATTTTAGTTTTATTCCAGCTGTATAACACTCCTCCTTGCTGAGTTGATAAAGCTACATTCAAAACTGTTTTATATACCAACACCTCCTCTTTTTTAAGCCATTTTTTTTACAATGTGGCCCACTCTATAGATGGTAGTGCAAACAAGTTAATAAAACCTTTATAAGCCCATAGAGATTTTGAAAATATCCTAGTGAAAGATGATGTGACTTCAGAACCTTCATAAAACCTATTGACTACCGTGCAAACCAGCATATGGCCGAAATTGCCAAACTTCACTGTGATATCGTGCTTGGTTTTTGTTATTCTGCTCTGTTCGATTATCTGCTCTTCTGATTCATTTAGCAATAATTTTTTTTTTTTTTATGGTAAAATATCCAAAACAAATTGAGTTTTCTACAGCGTATCGTGCTCCAAGTCATATGCGCATTTAAATGTATGGTGAGTACTGGTACGATAGGAGCCGAAAATTAATGCGCCTCGGAAATTATGCGAGATTACAACAACAAAAACAAAATTTAAATTGGAATATGGATGGAATTCAATAAGGTTTTCTAAAAGAATGCCAAAATCGGTCTTCGACCTACTGTTCATTTGCATTACAGATAAAATTTGGTTTATTAACACATTTCAATTATTTCTTATATTTTCATATGGCGATTGGAAAATATCACAGTTTTGCCAAAAAGCCAACTTATCTTCGCAGTGACTACTATAACACTATTTGGTCATTTTGTGACTTCCCTCAATGCCAATTTGCCGTTTAATTCCAATGCATTTACTGGAGGCAAAATGGTCCTTAAATGCTTTTTCAACTGACCATAACAAGAAAATATGGATGAGTCCTAAAACGGCATTTATAAACTGCATTTTACGAGTTCATAAAGTCGTATTAAAATCTTTGATAGGAGTAAAAGGAATTGGAGATGGAGATATTTGTAAACAAACGCTGTAGGTTCGAAACCATAATAAAACTAAATTGATTTCTAGTGGTTTTTATAAAACTATAGGAAAACATAGTAAAGCTGGATGGTTTTGGCGATTCAACTTGGGTTCCGTTCTTACGAAGATGCCAAAAACTGGGTAGATTTATGGGTCGCTTCGAAGGAAGAACCACACGGACGAATTTACCTTCTTGGCCAATGGTTCGAAAGGTGCGGATTGCGCTTGAAGTTATCCCTCACTTACGTTGCGTTCACGGGGCCAGACGTCTCTGCTTTTCTTGGAGCATCACTTAACCTTCTTAGACTAGATGCTTCCAACGACCATTTTCAAATATTGTTTTGTTCTGTACACAAAACAGGGCATTAACTATTTTCTCCGACTTTTCATTTCCCCTTTCCTTTGATATCTACTGCAGGCTACGTGTGTTCCCAGTGTCTTCTAGGTAGATACCAAATCTTCTCTATCACCAGAGATTGCACAGACGTGAGCGATCGAAGAGTGTCTTTTTAGAGATTATTGCGTGAAGAAACGTTTCAGTAACTGGATCCTTCACATGGGGACATGCAAAGATTTCGACGAATTATCTCTGATCAAAGCTCAGGGTGGCCACAGACTCGGGAAAATCGGGAAATGCGGGAAAATTGCGGGAATCCAAAATCATCGGGAAATATGCGGGAAAAAGGCGGGAATTTCAAAAGTCATCGGAATTTTTTGTCATATGGTAGGAACCATACTCACACCTTTTTCAAATGATTTGAGTTGCGTTGTGTCATTTACTCGGTCCACCGATCTCATTGCTCAGCCTGTTCAAAACGTACCGCTTAGAGCATCTTCAGCGGTGGTCTATTTTAACATCTTTATAGTTGATTTGCATCAACAAACTTAAAAACAACCAGCTTAAACAGACCAACTTTGCATTCCCCGCACCGGTGTAGTACTTCTTGTTGTTAAACCCACCAACACCTATCATCTTGTCAATCTTACAATATCCAGAGATCAGAAGTTTTGTTTTCTTCAGAGACCGAGTATTTTTCGCAAACTTTTTACCATGGAATGGTTTGAGTGGTGGTGAGTATGTGAATGCATGCATCTCATTTAAACGATAGTGCTGATAGTGATAGATAGAGTCACGCCAAGCTATGACAAGAAGCACTTTCTGCGACGTTTCAACATGGCAAGGGATATGATCCTAGACATTATGCGACAACTACAGTCAACTGATGACTTTTTCCAGCTGTTGCGATGCAGCTGGATATGTTGGCCTTAGTGTTACGTAGGTGCACTACAGCTTAACGGATGTTGGCGTATGTCCTCAGCTAGTTCTCTCGACAAAAACTTGGGGGTTGGTGAACCTGAGGAATTATTGCAAATCTGTCCTTAAGACTTACGGCCCGCAGTATTTACGCCCACAATATCGGAAAAGGTTAAGAAACTGATGCACTTAGAAACTCAGAGAACTTATCAGAAGCTCGGTATACTTTTAAGATTTGACTTAGACTTTCCCAAGGCTTAGCTATTCTCCCTGATGTCAAAGGAACATACCATAAAATCAGGGAGCTTTCCAGAAATTAAGGGTTCTTCCTAGAAGGTCAGACACTTTCCTGAAATTCAGATTGTTTCCTAGAAATTCAGGGAATGTCCAAAAATTCAAGGAGCTTACCACGAGTTCAGGGAAGTTTCCAAAAGTAAGTTGCTCTTCACAGAAGTTCATGTAACTCTCCAGAAATTCAGGGGGCTTCCAGAAGTTTAGAAAACTTATCAGATTATTATGGGTATTTTTCAAAAGTTCATAGAACTACTCAAGATGTTCAGGAAATTTCCCAAAAATTCAAGGAACTTGCCAGAAAATTAGAGAACTTCTAATAGAGAACAGTCAAGAAATTTATGAAGCTTTTCAACAGTTTGCGTATCTTCCTAGCGGTTTAGTGAACTTCTTAGAATTTCATGAAACTTGCTAGACATATACAGAACTTCTTAGAAGTTCAGCGAACATGTAGGAGTTTAAGAAGCTTCCTTGAAGTTCAGGGTTTCTCATGAATTCAAAAAACTTCTCAGAACTTCAGGAAATGCTCACAAAGATCATGGAACTCCGCCAAAGATCAGGAAACTTTCCAAAAGGTCAGCAAACATCTAAAAAATTTAGAAAATTTCCCAGAAGTTCAGAGAACTTTCCAGAAGCTTGAAAAAACTCTCGGATGCTCAAGGGATTCAGTAATTCAGGAAATTTCTCAGTAGTCCTGTGATCTTCCAAGAATTTCAGAAAACTTCCCCCATGATCGAGAAACTTTCCAGAATTTCAGAAAACGTCCCATATAAACAGGAAACTGGATTTTTTTAGCATTCGAAAAGTTTATGAAACAATCAAAGGATTTTTCCATAAGTTCAAGGAGCTTCCTAGAATTTCAGGGATCTTTCCAGGCGATTGAGAAACTTTTCAATCGTTCCGAAAACATCCCAAAAGTTCAGGGTATTTAAGTTTTAAGAAAAACTCAAACTTCTTACTAATCGATAATTTTTCTAACCCAACCAAAACGAGAATAAAGAAACCTACTTTTTTATCAATTTCATAGAATTCCACCTATTCATAATCTTAGAGATCATTAAAAGTTCTTGTACGGTTTAACAACATCTCGGTAATGCTAACTATTCCACAAAAATTCCACTGCTTCCAAGATTTTTTTTTTTCAATTTCTCGTAAGTTATTTAAATATGTGTGATATTCTGCTTTTTATCACAGAATATGTACCTGTTGGAAGTTAAATGAACTTTTGGGAAGTGAAATCTGATTTTCTAAGTTCCCGTCATTTCCAGAAAGTTGTTCCTATTCCATGGATGATCAGCAAACTTTTTGGAAGCTCATCCAAGTTTCCAGAAACGTTAATAATTTTTTGGCAATTCAATGAGCTTCTCTAAAGTTCCACCATTTCTCTTTTCGAAAGACAGCGAGCAAACTTCATGATTATCTGGAAATTTCCAATTATGTGCGTTAAGTAAGAATCTTAGAAGCTTATATAAGTTCTGAAATGATGCAAAATAGATCCGGTATAAAACAAAATTTACAAACACCAGCGATGCAGCGATGTTTTTGCGTTTGGTCAAGAAAAATAAATCCAAACCACGATTGGAACCATCGTTGAAGATGCCCTTAGAAGATTTGGATACACGGAAAAATGAGGGCATATTTATATTAAGATTGTGGGGCCACCCTGAAAGCTACATCCACGAGGTGTGCCAACGTCAATCAATGCTTAAGAAAATGTCAGTTTTATAAACACTACTACATTTTTAATCAATTCATTTATTTAACAACGTATTTTTATTCTCATTTGTTAACGGGATGATGACCTTAAGTGATGAGTAAGAACTTCTTTATCAAATTCTTGAGCAGAAATGAATTCTATTCTATCAGGTCGAATTTGTACTTTTACCTGCCGTCAGTCTATTCAAATTACTGTAAGCTAGAATATATGCAGGCGATGGTCACGATTATCAATAGACATTCTATGTTCAAATTTAATTTGAATCCCACCCAACGTCAAAATCGGTCACGAATTTTATTTGTAACTACACAAAACTGAATTCACATTGATCTAAAATCGTGAGCACTCATTGAACATCATTATGTCACGCGTAACACAGCAACCGATTTCATAGCCCATTCAAATTCGAAGTAACCATCACTGAGCTCCGGATTCAAAATAGAACACCCACGCATTGAACGACGACCCACCGCAAATAGGCTCATTAGAAAGCAACAAGCGCATTTGAATCGAAATGTAAATGACTTCTTCATCCATCCAATCTAAAAAAAAGACAATCCGTATCCGCACAGCCCCGGCGATCAAAAGATCTGCGTTTTATGGTTCCATTGACTTTTTTTCCTATTCGATCTAGAGCCGAAAATCTTGTCACAATACCAACACCACCCTCAACGACGAGCCAGCCGAACGTAAACTTGTTTCTACGCTCTTTGTTTTCTAATTTTGGGTAAGGAAAAAATTGTCAACATAAAACTTCATTCCTTCTTTCCCTTTTTCGCCGGCCAAACGAAGGAGAAACGACATTGCTCAAGGGGAAATCCGTTTCCTCGGTTCGAATCACAGCTCGCATAGTTATGCTTCGCCTTGGATTCAAAATACGCATGTTGCCAACATGTGGAAAATCAATTCGTCACGCAACTGTCCAACCATCTCCGAGATACACTGCGGCTCAGCTACTCGGCACCGTGGAAAATTTCCTATCTGCAAATTATACCAATTTACAATGATTGTAAATGTCAGCATTTTCCTCAGTGCCTCGTCGGATGAATGTCGCCCTCAGCTACCGTTTCCATAGCCAGCCAAAAGAAGTCACTTTTGATTAGATTTGTCTGCCAAGTTGCCCGTCGAACTGCGAAGAGCACCCAGACAGTATCATTTACAGGAAACGGAAAACCAAAATTAACGGCTGCTGATTTACGATCGCCTCGAGCGCCGTAAAATTTTCAGACACGCTCCTCCAACATACACTAAGCTACTAGGCAGCTACATGGGAGTTTTACTGTCGGGCACTGAAAGCAAAAGTGATTTCGGTGTTGGTACTTAACGATATATGCGTACTTTAACGAACTACGACGCCATAGATGTATTTTCATAATCACTGATTAAAACCTTAACTGTCACCGGAATAACAAGGAAGGGCGTACCACCTACTTCCCAGAAAAATCATAAAGGTAAATATTGATCAGAAAATTGTGTCGAAGGATATGCGGCTTTTCCGGCTTTCACTTTCGACCAGGATCTCATGAAATATTCAGATCACGAAACGCTTTCCTGTTCCTAGCCTTATTTTGTGGCCCGAAATGACAAGGGTTAGTTGCCCAGGCCTAGGTGGTGAGACCACCTACGACTATCGATTTCGGAGTTGTGTTCCGGGCCGACTCATCATCGTCGTCGACTGAAAGGGAGAAAAGTGAGTACTGCAAATAGAAGAAAATCGATAACCGGAGGATGCTTTCCCTGCGTCCGTCGTTCCTGATGACCTTTTTCCGGTAAATGGTGAATGGTTCTCCATGACATGTATTTGATTCGGTTTCTCTGGCCTTGTGGGCTGGCTGGTTGTTGAAGTGATAGGTGATAGGCTCCTAGGAGACCGAATGGGGAAATGAAATTTGACTGATTCGGTCTGTTTGATACGGGATTTTTATCATGGCGAATGAAAGGAAATGAAAGGGTGATTATATGCAGAACCGAGTCAGAGAGCAGGCAGCAATCGTATTCTGTTCAACTGAAATATAGTTCTGCATACTTTTCGGTATGTTTCCACTTAAAGGGTGTTCCGATCAAAATTTGGTCAAACAGTAACGTGTGTGAGTCGATCGAAGTTTTTAATAATCAGTTAAATTCTTTTCTTTTTCAAGTTTTGTTAATTCAGAATACAGGAGAAATATTCAGCTAAGCTTCCTTTTTATCGAATGTGAATTGCCGAGTCTTTCGTTTAACACCTGTCATAAGATTTTGTACAGTCTCCTTGTCCACTTTATTCGCCGCTGAACGCCAGTTTGCCTCGCTCACAAGAGCTTTTTAAATCTTCTTAAGGTTCCGCTTGACGATGGCCCAATATTGTTCGATTGGGCGGAGTTCGGGCGTGTTGGGAGGGTTCTTGTCTTTGGGCACCACTTTAAAGGGTTGGCAGCATACCACTCCATGGCCTTTTTCCGTAATGGCAAGATGCCAAATCCATAACGGAACAATGGTGTCGCTTCAGGAAAGGCAGTAGACGTTTTTGTAGGCACTCGCTCAAACAAATTTCCTGGTTGACGGTTCCGGTCGCAATGTAAACGTTGCTCTTCAAGCCACAGGTACAGATGGCCTGCCACACCAGATATTTCTTCGCGAACTTTGACAGTTTAATGTGCTTGAAAATATCTGCCACCTTTCCCCGTCCGGTTGTCGTAAAAAAAACCCTGTCCAGGAAGCTGTTTAAAGTCTGCCTTGGCGTAAGTTTCATTGTCCTGTACCACACAATCAAACTTCTTCAGCATAGTCGTGTACAACTTTTGCGAGCGTGCTTCGGCCGACGTGTTTTGTTCATCGTCACGATTTTGAGTCACCACTTTCTTGTAAGTCGACAGTCCAGCTCGTTTTTAAGCTCTATCCACGGTTGAAGGCGCCACTCCCAGCTTCTTTGCGACATATCGGACGGAGAGGTTGGGGTACCGCACGAAATATCGGGCAACTATTTTTGTCTTTGCTGTGGCCTCCGGCCTCCGATTGTCTTCTTCTATTTCACATTTCACCCCCGATCCAGCTTTCCTGGCTGTCGACAAACGTTCACCGAACACTTTCAATACGTTGGTAACAGTTGATTTTGCCAACAATTTCGACAACTTGGCGTGGGAGTAGTTTGGATTTTCACCATGCACTGGCAAAATTTTGATGCGTTGCTTCTCTTCCTTCGACGACATTTTGATAACTGAAGTGCTAATCTTAAAATCAAAATAGGGGCATAAAGCTACACACACACATCTTCAAAATGAGAGGTGTGCAACATTTTTTTATGCACGATGAAAGGAAATGCGTCCAAGTTTAAGTCGACCAAATTTTGATCGAAACACCCTTTAGTTATCAGAATGAAATTTCGGTTGAAATTCGATGTTACTTCTCTGTGTTCTGGCAATACTGGGTTTATTTCTGCACAAATAGGTGTCTCAATTCAAATTCAGGAAAAAAAAGATTGCGTTTGAATTGTTAATAAAATTATAAAAAATAAGCTTAACAAACAGCTGACCAAACTTGAAGTAACCAGCATTTTGTTAAGGATTTTGCATCTGATTCTATACTACCATCGCTTCCTTTTTGTTTACCCCAGAACGCTAGTTTGCTTTAAATTGTTTCTAACTTTCAAAAACTTCTAGTGTCTTCTAAAGGATCCGCTTAACGATGGACATTTATAGATTGGGTCCTTGTCCTTGAAAACGATCTGCTCGTTGTTGGCAGTATGCCGCTCCTCGGCCTTTTTTCGGCAGGATGCCAAACCGACCAAAACCATTTGTGATGATGATGATGTAACATCTTTCCATAGGTAATTTTCCATAGCAGTGAAATAATCTGAGAAACGATGTCACCAGGATTTTATTGTTGTTTGTGATCATCAAGCTCCTGTATGAAGGGCCAAAAAGAAGCGGAACCGTAGCAGAGGCACTTACGCGAAACCCGCTAATATGGGGAAGAGAATCTCCTTCCAAAAGCAAGTTCACACCCACAGCGTTAGAATCGAGCTCTCGATTGACAGAATAAACCGAACAGATGAGATCGAAGAGCCCGCCCTCGTTCCGCGAAATGTTAACAATAGGGGAGGAGGAAGTCCATGCTCTCTATCCAATCGTTTCACTTGGGTGCCCCTGATGGTCCCTCTCCCCGTTATATAGTAATTTATTTAAAATAAAGTACATTTGTCGTGATTATTTGATTGCTTACCTTTTTTATTGAGAATTTGGCTGAAAGTAAAATTGGGTTTCAGCGACCTAATTGTTACTTAATTGAGTCACATTGAAGTTATTTCGACCAATTTAGAACAAGTGTGCTGCTAGGGTATTGTAGCAATCTGTCTAGGACCAAGGATAGCATTTTGAAAGACAATGTTTGTCTCTCTGGGTGCATTTAATTATTAGAATTTCAGCATTCCTAATTGGTGAAAAAAAGTACACTTTACAATCAATTTTTATCGTTCACTGAGCTGAACCCGGTGCGAGCGCTGCTACGCTTGCAATTAGATGAATGGAAATTAAATAGAACTGACACGTTTATGTATGTTTGTTGGCATGAGTTTTTTCTTGACTAAAAAG
>JASCZW010016639.1:0-18374 GCA_034211315.2 Aedes japonicus | reverse complement strand
AAGCGCGATCCCGGAGGCTGTACACGACGATGCTGACGAAGTTTGACTGCGTGGTAATGGACGACGAAACCTACGTCAAAGCCGACTTCCGGGACAGGAGTTTTATACGGCAAAAGGAAGGGAAAGGTAGCAGATATTTTCAAGCACACGAAACTGTCAAAGTCTCGCAAAGAAACATCTGGTTTGGCAAGCCATCTGTACCTGTGGCTTGAAAAGCAGCATTTTTCATGGCTTCCGGGAGTGTCAGCCAAGAAAATTTACGTGAAAGAGTGTTTGAATAAACGTCTGCTGCCTTTCCTGAAGAAACAGCTGGTTTGTTCCGTACTGTTTTGGCCAGGATTTGGCATCTTGCCATCACGGTAAAAAGGCCATGGAGTGGTACGCCGCCAACAACGTGCAGGTGGTTCCCAGGGACAAAAACCCTCCCAACACGCCAGAGCTCCGCCCAATTGAGAAATGCTGGGCTATTGTCAAGCGGAACCTAAAGAAGACCAAAAAAACTGCTAAGGACGAGCAGCAGTTCAAGGCAAACTGGCTTTCTGCGGCGAAGAAGTGTGGACAAGGTGGCTGTACAAAATCTGATGGCAGGGGTCAAGCGTGCGGCCCGGCAATTCGGATTTGGAAAAGCGGGAAGCCTAACTGTAGATATTTTTCCTGAATTTTATACTAATTGAACTTGAAAAAGAAATTTAATTTGATTTTTTAAATAAACGATTTCACCGATTTACACGCGTTTTCCCTTGACCAAATTTTGACCGTATCACCCTTTACACGACGATGCTGACGAAGTTTGATTGCATGGTACAGGACGATGAAACATACGTCAAGGCAGACTTTAAACAGCTTCCTGGACAGGAATTTTATGCAGCAACCGGACGGTGTGGCAGGCCATCTGTACCTGTGACTTGAAGAGCAAAGTTTACGTCAACTAGGAAATTGATCTGAGCGAGTGCCTACAAAAACGTCTACTGCCATTCCTGAAGCGACACAATTGTTCCGTTTATTTCGGCCGGGTTTGGCATCTTGCCATTACGGAAAAAAGGCCATGGAGTGGTATGCTGCCAACAACGTTTAATTGGTGCCCAAGGACAAGAACCCTCCAAACACGCTAGAGCTCCGCCCAATCGAACAATATTGGGCCATCGTCAAGCGGACCCTTAAGAAGGCTCAAAAAGCTGTTGTGAGCGAGAAATAGTTCAAGGTGTTCTGCGGCGAATAATGTGGACAAGGAGACTGTACAAAATCTTATGGCAGGTTTTAAACGGAAGACCCGGCAATTCGCACTCGGTAAAAAAGAAGCTTAGCTGAATATTTTTCCTGTATTCTGTATCAACTGAACTTGAATATGAAAAAGAAGTTGACTTATAAATAAAAACTATGATCGAATCACACACATTACTGTTTGACCAAATTTTGATAGGAACACCCTTTAGAATCCGTCTTTTAAATTTCGGGCTTGAATTTTATGGAATATATAGACCTTCTTGAATTCCTCCGTGAACAGAGATTTTTTCTAACACGTCAATTGATGTGAAAAATGAGTTCTTATACGAATTTCCATGAACACGATTTTGAAAACTTGATTTTTTTGAATTTCCATGAACACGATTTTTGAATATAGTTCTTGGATTTTATGGAACGAACCTTCCTTAATCCATTAAGGGGTCGCAGATTGTTTCTTACACGTATGATTGATGAGTAACACTAGTTTTATTTACAAAACTACAAATTTGTATAGTAATTTCGCAAACGGGAAAAAATGAATTTTGAATTCGCCTTTAGAATGTTGGGTTTGAATTTTATGGAATGGATTTCCATGAATCTATTGGGGCCCTTTTTTTTTTTTTGACTTGTATGGTTTTATTCACAAAACTAAAAATTTTGCATGAAAATTCTGTATTCCTGCGTTGATCGAAAAAAAATTAATTTGCAATTTTGAAAAATGATTAGTTGCATTTTAAAGAAGCTTATAATACGTTCACACTACGCTCTATATTACTTGATATAGAGTATCTCAGCATCTATACATATAGTTTTCACAAGAAATTCTGTGCATGAATTTTGATATCAAGATACTCTATATCACGTAATATAAGTTGTAGTGTGGACGGGATATTAGAGTACGTTCACACTACGGCCTATATTATGTGATATAGTGATACAGATTGATGATATTTATAGCAGCTATATCATGTGTTAATGGGTGTATTCGATAAAAATGGCACACACATATATACTCATCAAAATTAAACTGATTATCGGATTTTCTTGAAATTTTCAGGGAATGAAGGACTACTAATGAGTTTTGATTTACAATATTTGTTTTATTCAATTTCGTCTCCCATCCCGAATGAACGCACCTTCCTTTTCACTCCACTCATCAAATTTTGTACAACCGATTTTCCCAGTGTTTTTGTTGTTTTTACCCAAATTTTCTTCAATTCTAGCTCTGTTTTTATAGTTTTGGGATGTTTACGAAGTTCCGTTTTCATAATTGCCCAGAATTTTTCAATTGGACGAAGTTCCGGTAAATTTGGTGGGTTCATATCCTTTGGCACAAAATTGACTCCGTTGGCTCGGTACCACTCCAATACGTTTCGAGCGTAGTGGCAGGATGCTAGATCAGGCCAAAACAGAGGTGATCCTTTGTGCTTCTTAATGAATGGCAAGAGACGCTTCGTAAGGCACTCTTCCGTGTAAATCGCACCGTTTATTGTTCCGGAAGTGATGAAGGGAGCACTTATTTCACTACATCCGCAAATCGCCTGCCAGATTAGAAACTACTTTGCAAATTTCGATAGTATCTTCTTTCGAACATCCTCCGGAACATCGAACTTCGACTTGGCAACGAAATATTCTTGCCCAGGAAGTTGACGGAAGTCGGCCTTGACGTATGTTTCGTCATCCATCACGATGCAACCGGATTTGGTGAGCAGCTTCGTGTAAAGTTTCCGGGCGCGGGTTTTCGCAGTGATGTTTTGTTTTTCATTCCGGTTTGGGGCTTTTGCACTTTGTAAACATGTAACCCAGCACGCTTCATGGTTTTCTGCACAAAACCGACTGACACCTTAGACTTTTAGCGACATCTCGAATTGACATGTTTGGACGGTTCTTGAATTGTTGTACGACTTTCCTGGCCATTTTACTGTCCATTGGACCACTTTTACGACCACTCTCCTTCGACACTCAGACTCTTCTTATGGACACAGTTGTATGATTACCTTTTAGTAATCCACCGGTGGGACGCCCCTGGATTTTGATTGTGAGTGCACAAAATTTTCTCACGGACAATTTCTTGTTTCGACGACATGACTGGAACTACTGAATGTATAACTATGAAACTTGGCAGATGTAAATAATACACTATGGATAAGATCTACTCCAATTTCTAGGTTTTTTACTCATACGATTCAAAAGTTACAGAAGATTTTCTGTGTGCCATTTTTATCGAATACACCCTTTATATTGCGTGATATCCTATCCATTTGATCTGTTAATCTACATTAAGAGTAGTACTTGATATAGCGCATATCATCTAATTTACTTGATATAATCCTTAAGAGCATTGGTTGGCAACCCATCTGCGAAAGAGCTGGGTGATATTTATCCTTTTGATTGAATCAAAGCAAAACTCAATTTTCCAATTGGAATATTTCCACCGTCTAGTTATAAATGAAATTTGAAATCATTTTGTTGATACGTGTTCATTGAATGAATCAAACTGAAGCGAAATTTCTATTCACCATCTATATTGCAGATTTTGCAAGAAATTAGATCACCGACAAAAATATTTTTTCGGATAAAAAAATGTCCACACTATTATCATCATATATTGATTCATTTTACAGGTAGAAGTTTTGTTGCAGGTACGTAATTCGGGGCGCTGTATCGGATGATCGGTTTATGTGCTGGCCTTGGTAAATGAAATGTGAACAATTTTTTGAACTATCTAATATAAGTCTAAAACCCGAATCAGATGGCAAACTTGAACCGAATTATTCCTCACCCATGTCGGTTTTGATTTTCAAAGACTAATTGACTTAGAGGCAAGAATCAAGCTGATATTTCGGTGCTATCGACTTTGCACTTAATTTTCCCAGTTGAAATAAGCGGAAATCAGAGGACGAAGCTTCTGGTTATTGAAAACGTGTTAAGTTCTGATCCCAATGAAAACCATCGTATTAGAATGAATTACAAAAACAAATAGTTCTTCAAAACTCTATTTCATCAAAATTAGATCTTTTAGTCTAGAACATGGAATGAAAATCAGGTTACTTAATTTTTTTTTATGTTTTCTTCATCGTCTTTTTTACAAACGTCAAACTACGTATATCAAGTCAGTTTAGTGTGAACACCTCCATTTGATATCGATATCAACTTGCTATATTACGTAATATAGTGCGTAGTGTGAACGTCCTATTACTTCTGCACTAAAGCCTGGCCTCGTTAAATTTCGGACATTTTTCTTTCTGTGTAATTTTGAATTACTTCACAGATCTCTGAAACGTTGCACTTATATGACAGCTAGCTGAAACTCTCCACTTTATTTCATGGTACAACATGTTTACATTCTTGTTTCATTCAGTAAAATGGCGTCGAATCAACTGGAAGTGCGCAAACACATTGTGTACGCACGGCAGCAAAATCGAATTTATCGATACGCGCTCTTGCCTAGAAACTTAAACTACCGAAATTTTCATCATCTCCGGGCACCTGTCAGGTGGTACGGCAGGACCTTTTATCTTTGACATGGCTACTTTGTATGCGCTATCCCATGGATTCTCGTTAGACTTGCGGTAGAGATCTTCAAGACAAGCTTTCTTGCTGAGCTTGATTGCTTTGTTCAGTGCAGATCTTACTGCTCTATAGGGTAACCTTCGTTCCTCCCTTTCGCCGTTATTGCTGGTCCTTTGCATTATTCTTCTGGCTCGGAAGCACTGTGCACGCAAATCAGCAGGACGTCGACAGTTTCTTGGATTTTCCATCTTTGGCATGGTTGCGTCACACGCTCGGGATAGAGTCGCTATCAGCTGGTCTGCGGTGGGGTTCAGTTAGCTTCAGAGGTTCCTCGAACACTTTCTTGTTGAATTTCGCTGTCTTCCACCTCCGCTCGTTAAGTTGAGTTCTACTTGACTCCACCTGCGTCCTACCTCCGATGTGGTACCGGATCGCTAGATGGTAACTCTGGGTGTATTCCTCACTTACTCTCCAGTTTAAAGCTCCAGTTTGAGCATCACATTTTTGTTCTGCAACAGTTTGTTGCAGCAATAGTTGTGCTGTATCACAGTGGTTGAGGTTGATTTGAATTACCTCAACTGGGACTTAAGAGCACTCGCTTGTTTGAAGGCCGGACATCTTCGGCGACCTGTTAGGTGATTTATGTTCTCCGTGTTGTCGCAGATCAGGTAATTCGGGGAATTCCTGCAGTTTTGAGCCTTGTGGCCCTCCTCACCACACCTTCTGCATAGTTTGCTTCTGTCGGGCCCTTTTCAGTTTCGTGCCAGGTGGCCATACTCTAGACATTTGAAGCACACCTCCGGTTGTTGAGAAATACTCAGTGGGCACACACACCAGCCTTCTTTGATGTAGCCAACTCTTAGTCCCTTGGTGGCTGCATTGATCGGTAGTTTAATCGATGCCACCTTCGTGCCCATTTCTGATGCGAATGGTCGTCTGGGCTTCTCCTAGCTCACACTGCTCCTTCATGGCTAACCCAACTTCTTCCGATGTGACCTCGTTCAAGTCCTTGCATAGGAGGGTTGCTTTCGGACACAAGGCCCTGACTTGGACCTTGTCACCCATAGCCCTCTCGGTAAGCTATTTGTAGGAGGAGCTGCTGGCTTTTGGATTCCTTTTTAATTCGAGGATCATTTCCCCATTGCGGGTGCGCCTAATTTTCTGCACGTCTGCCCCTAGCTCCATAAGGTCCGGATTAGTCCGCATTGTACGCAGAACTTCCGTGTACGTGTCGTCGCTTGCTTTGAGGATGAGAGCTCCACCTTTGTTCCTCCTCTTGATAAATTCCCGTTTTTCGGACCTGTTTTTACCTCCCAATTTCTATTTTCTTCCGCCGACGACCTATCAAGGGGTATGGCCGCCTGCGGCGACATCCTCTACTGGATGACATTCACCAGTGACGGGGGCGTCCTTATTTTTCTTAGAGCCGCCGGGTCTAACATCTCCTGGTGATGCCCTTGGCCTCTTCGGCGTAAAGAAGGGTGTAGTTTGCATACTCTGAGTGACACTTCCCACCACGCTGTTTTCCTCCGCAGTTGTATTGGTGTTATGCCTTCTCGCTTCCGATGTTCGACTTGCTCAGTGGCAGTCAGGGCTGCTGAGAGCTCCTTCTCTGCTTCTTCGGCTCTCTGTGCCATACTCTTCCACTCTTTAACTGCTGATCCAAGAGCCAAGAACGTTGTTTGTTTTGTCGACGTATTCGTGCAGCTCATCTATCAGCTTTTTGGCTTTCTCTACCCGGGGTAGTTTTGGTAATCTCGACCAAGCTCTGTATTAGGAATTAGGAATGTTACATCCGAGCCTAGTACCCATCGAGGTTGATGTACAGATGATGAACGTATCCGGAGGCCTGCCAAGGTTTTACCGGGATGGAGGCAAACGCACCATTTGCCCACTTGCCGTTTCAAGTTGGTGTCACCTTTCTTTACTCAGGGAGCAGAATAGCACGAATACCAGCTCATCGTCGCCATCCGATCCATATTCCTTAAGTTGTCCGGTGTCCTTTGCGTTGACCAGTATGCCATAATCAGGATGTTACTGGCATCTATCCTGATGTGCCGGTTGGCACTCCGGATGTTTGGGCTAAGGCACTTTGGAAGCGGTACCAGGTCGCTTGAACGGAGTTGATTACAGATATGTGTTTTTTTGTAGGGATCCAACAGAGCCAACTGTTGAATCCCCGCCACATCCTCTGTTTGAGCTGTCTGGAAACCAGAAGCTCGGTCACTCCCCACACGGATGTGTGAACGGCTTTCGCTTAGGAATGATTCCCAAGCTCCCACCTGTCTAACGTCTTCATAAGGTTCTGAACAGATTGATTGGCAACAATTTCAGACGCTTGTCCAATAGGTTTTAAACTTTTCCACTGTATCAGCTGGCTGAACATGTTTACGAAGATACCTCTTGACCAGAGCTTAAAATCGTGCGAGAGGACGAACTTCAGGGCAATTTTGGGAACTCATGTGCTTAGGAGCATTTATCATGTTTTCTAATTTGCTCCTGTCCATGGCCAACTTAGCGTAATGACACGAAGCAAGTTCGGACTAGAGTATTACAGAATTGTCATGTTGATGAATCAGCGGCAACAGGTATTTCTTCATGCATGGATTGACGTAAATATTTACATGCTCCTTTTACGATGTACGGTTTTGTAAATTTACTGCAAGAGCAAATAACCTGCTAGACCATCGTCTTTTTGGTCATTTTTTTTCACTTAAAGCTGAGGGCTCCTTGTCAACATCATCATCTTCGCGAATCATGTTATTTTGCAATCCCGGCAATGTTTTATATTCCAACCTCGAATACGTTTCATTGTCCATGATGATGCAGTACTTATTCTTGACTAAAACTGTATCATACAGTTCCTGTGCTCGTGGTTTCATATTCAATCTCTCTTTGGCTCGTTGGACGTTGGACTTCGAGGTGTTCAGTTTTTTGAGCAATATCGCGAACTGAGGCCCCTTTTGCCTTAGAAAATGTTCGTCCGATTTTGTTGTCCTATTTGGGGTTCGACGCTTCTTCTTTCAGGCACGTCCGCAAGGGAAAACTCCTCCCCGAGTTTTCGCATCGCAATACGCACCGCGTTCATTCTAACGTTTTCCAGTTTCACCAACTTTCTTAGTGATAATCCTAGAATAGTGCCCCACTTGTGCTCGATGGCACGGCGTTCAACGGAAATCTTTCCCATCTTTCGAAATACGCGTGAATCATTGCTTTGGGTTGTGTTTCGGTTTGACGTTTGGGAGCCGACAGACTAATCAAATAAAAAGGCATGTTCAAATAGCAGCGTAAAAAAAGTGTGCCATTATTTTCTGGTACAGTCTTGAAACTTTTATGGTGCGACTTCAGTTTATAAAGGGCGAACACGAAATTATTGCGACACATTCAACAGGGCATAACTTTTTTACCATTGGGTAAAAATCAACCAAATTTTGCACACTTTCTCATTGATGTGTATTGTTTACATGCTGTCAAACTCGAAGTCGTGTTTTTCGATTCAACGAAAATGGAGGTGAACTAACGCGAGTCGTGAGAACAAATTCTTTCCAAACACCTGGAATTTCCTGACCTGTCGCACGGGCAGTTGGGAAAAATGTTGAACATTCACCATTCAACCGTCTCCAGAGTGTTGAAGCGGTTCCAGGAGCGGTTGACGTTGGACCACGGCAAAGGAGCTGGAAGAAAACCGGGACCGGAGAACAAAAAGACGGAGGGAAAGGTGAAGCGGATGATTAAAGCAAATCCCAACGTCTCAAGCCGTGATTTGGCTAAAAAGATCGGCATGTCACAGAGCTACGTCCAGAATACAAAGAAGAGAGCTGGAATACATACATACAAGGTACAGAACTTCCCAAACCGCGATGAGCGGTAACAATCGACGTCTAAAACTCGGGCACGGAAGCTCTACAAGAAGATGCTGACAAAATATGGCTGCTGTGTGATGGACGACGAAACGTATATAAAAGCCGATTTTAAGCAAATTCCGGGGTTGGAGTTTTTCACCGGCAAGAGCAAGTTCTATGTGGACGACAAGTTTAAGAAAAAGAAAATGTCGAAGTTCGCCTCCAAATATCTCATTTGGCAGGCCATCTGCTCTTGCGGACTGAGGAGTGAGCCTTTCGTGACAAAGGGCACAGTAAATGGCGAGATCTACAAATCTGAGTGCCTCGAGAAGCGCCTTTTGCCGTTCTTGCAGCAGCACGACGAAGCTCCGCTATTTTGGCCAGATTTGGCATCATGCCACTATTCTAAAAGTGTTCTGGAGTGGTATGACGCCAATTCTGTCCATTTTGTTCCAAAGGACACGAATCCGCCTAACTGTCCGGAGCTGCGCCCGGTGAAGCAGTACTGGGCAATGATGAAGCGGGAACTTCGGAAGAGCAAGAAGACAGTCAAAGAAGAGAAGTACATGTTAAGAAAATGAAAAAAAAAAAACTGGGAAACTGGTACCGGATGACACTGTAAAGACTTTGATGGAGGGCATCAAGCGAAAATGCGTTCAATTTTACACTCCATCGATTAACTTTTCTTTTGATTTTTGAAGTAAATATATGTATAAAACTACGCAAAAATTTTGGTTTGATTCTAAACATTATAAGAAAATTGGCATGACATTTTCGGTGTCGCAATAATTTCGTGTTCGCCCTTTACTGGATATTTTGCTGACATTGAACGCAACACTATTGATTGGCTCGTTTGAACTAGTGGTTGAGTTTGATGTAGGGGAAGGTACTTTAATGTGAATCTATGGATTTTTAATTCGGCCTATGCTTAAAATTCGATTTAAGAATTAATTCACTATGTTTACCCTGAAAATCAAAAATATACAGTAATTTTATCTCAATGACATATCAATATGAAGAATCATTAAATACAGGCAATTTTTAACAATAGGCCGAGTTCTAGAACCATAGACCCACATTAGAGCACTATGCCCTAATAGTTTTCCAGTGAAATGGAATCGCACGGTACACGGTAAATCTCCATCATCAGTATTAATAAGCCCTTATTTTATCCAGATCCTGAGGAAATATATTTCAACATACATATTCCTGGCAATCCTCTCGTTTCATTTTTAACAACTTCAATGATAAATTGAAGTGTCACAATATAGCACCCGATTTTAAACAGTTTGAATTCAATGCAGAAATTGAACAAAAAACTGCGTCAGTCTAATGAATATCGATTCATGTACGCCATATCAATAAAACACTTGTCTTTTTAAACAAGTACCACTGCTCAACAGGATTTTTTTTTAGGGAATGTGTGTACCTGCCAAACTAACAGCAACACCTATCATTGAATTTATCGATTGCTTCTGCTTTCTACCGTGATTCGATACGATAAAAGTGCAAACAATGTTCGTTGTGCAACCATCAACACCATCCACAACAGAGACCATTAGGGTGACACGTGGATTCATCATACAACCCGGATGCAACTATCCTCTACCCGATCATCGATACCTAACGTACAGCACCAACAACCAAGGAAGGAGAAGAGAAATCATCCCTCGAATAATCCGATGTGGTCCTGATGGCACCCAAGAGCCCGTTCGTGCTAGACGACCGAGTAAAGGACGATGAATACGTGTAGGTAATATCAGCAGATACGAAGAAGGTTTTCAATCGATTTCCTCTGCTCCATGGTATCAGCACACTTCAGCAAGGATCAGAATTGTCGAAAGTCGTGCTCTGTTTTTCTGTCCTCCGAAAGGAAAACGAATAAGTTCGGCGGACATTAAATGTGCTGCTATCAAAGGATGCTGTTGTTCATACATTATTCACATATGAAATTGCTAAAGCACACACAAAACCTAATGATTATTTAAATACTGCCTTCAACGAGTGCTCGCTAAGGAATGGTGCCGGCGGAAAGCTGGGAAAGCAAATCGAGAACCAACAGTCAACCCATCTCGTCGTAAGAATCAATGGAGCAATGAAAATGAACAGAGATGGTGTTCAGTGTGGGAGCAGTAGCAAGTGTTGGTCTTGAATGCGTCACCGAACGTCGAGCATCACGATAATGACTATTCATCTTGATAAGGGCATAACTTATGTTCTTGAACATGGAATATTAAGTAAGGTATCAGGCGTCTCCATTGCCATGCAGAAAGCTGATATGAATCGGGTTTGTAGGTGATTTTTTAGCTTCAAGAGACCGTAAAGATTACCATCAAAATAATTAGTGTAAGAATAATGACGAGCATGTTCTTCTATTGTTAGCTTTCAAGATTATTGCTAGCTCTTAGCTTAGTGTTTTTACGAATTTAGAATTTGATCGTATTTTTCAAATATTCCAGGGGTTCATAATGTGGCCGTATCTCGGAAGTGTAGTGTAGAAATCAGCGACCCAAAATTACTTGGAAACACAACTTATCTATGTGAAATCCATTTTTTGACTTTTTCCGCCTTTTGTATGGAATAATCACTATGTACCGTGATGCTTCTGTTCAATAGTTTCGAGCTCCACCAGGACTTTCGGCTTTTGTATTTAGAGTCCAGGGTGCACTACCGCCTTAGCTCAGCCGCTCCTAACATGAAGAACAGACACTGATTTGAGCCGTTCATGCTTGATTTTATTTCATTTAGCGTTACCCATGTTGCACTAATGGAGGGCGAACTACCTTGATGCTCCAGAATTGACGGTTAATCGTTAGTGTATAAAAAATCGAATTTACATGACATTATTCTTCCTTTGGAAAACTATGGTGCGATCAATGACGATAGAAAAAAATGCGCAAAAAAGTTAACCCACCTGAATATAGTTAAAAATATTTTAGAGTGTATTACGTGGTACCTGTTGCTTTTTCGAATGTAAGTATTGCAAAAAGCGCACATTCCGAGGTTATGTGCATTTGTATATCAAAGTTTAAGTTATTTCGCTTAAAAATGCATAAAAACCCACAAATTTCATTACGTGTCCGAGAATTGATAATAGAACATTAGAATAAAAAGAAAAATTAGAAACATTAGAACAATAGAAGTCCGCTTAAAACTATAGTATAATTGCTAATATTGTACTAGTTCGTGAAGATACGGTTGCTAAAATTGTTCAAAGGTTAAAAAATGCGGTTCCATCTTACCAGCGGTACGATCAGGACGTCTTCGAAGACAAGTCCTTGGATTGACAGAGCTATGGTAAACAAAATTAAGCAAAACCGAAGCTTATCAGCTCTCAAAATGGATAAACAAATAAAATGAACTTTAATTTATACATATGACACCTCAAATAGTGCGAAATTAACTGAACATGGTGTTAAGGGCAGAGTGATTTTTAAGAATCCATGGTTATCAAACATTAAATAACGGTGTAGAAGGAGATTTTCGCTCATCACCACGAGGCACCAAGAGTGGATATTAATGTTTGCTAGAATGAAAGATATTACGAGATAATTGAGCAAAAGGGCGTGGGTAAAGTTGTGCTCGAACCGAGGAAGTTACTATTGCCTAACATCTCAGTGCGAGGTAGGTCAAGGAACGGACAAATCCGACACCTCAACAAGCTTTAGGGATGTTACTGCTTGTAGATGTAGAGATTTAAAATGTAGTCACTTGCCATTATCAGATTAGTTCCCAATCGCGCCGCAAAGAAGGCGCTGCAGTTTATTTTTGCCAAACGAGAATCTCTAGAGAGTTGCCGTATTGAGCAAAGTTTCTCAGTATATCATTTGTCGTGTTTTGAGATTATGGAACGTCCATTAATTATGTCATTTAATTTTTTTTGTATTGATTGTCACGTTTTCCCAAACCCCCACTTCCCCCTTATATCTCCCTTATACCCCCTGCGTGACATAGTTAATGGACCTTCCCTTATCAGATTAGTTCCAGATCTTAATTAAATGATGGCGCTGCAGTCTATCTTTGCCAAATGAAGTTCTAGTGATTTGCAGTTCCATGCAGTCTGAAAGTTGTAGAAACATTGTTCAGTTCAGTTTATGCATTGATTTGACATTATCAAATTAATTTCATATTGTTCAGTACGAATGCATTCAATTTGGTATTATCAGATTGATTCTATATTGTGCCGCAAAGATGACGCTTTAGAGAGGACTTTGGGAGCCAAGTGTGTAACAAATTCCAGTTTTCAAAAATTTGTAGCAAAATAATGATGGAATCGAAAAGAAAAGTTGTAATCGCTATTGTTATTTGTAATTCGTGGTCTTTTAAGAAAAAATATAAAACATGAGTGATAGATCTGATGAAAATCTTTGACATATTCAAAAGTTTTGTCAGAAAATGCAACTCTCTAGAGCATAATTCAACAAAGATAGACTCGAGCGCCACCATTGTGGCTCTATTTGACTAATCTGACAACATCAAATGACAGCATTTTACATACACGGAACTGCTTACAACAGACGGCTACTCTCTGGAACTAATTTGATAATGGCAAATGGCTACACTTTATATTTCAAACAACTTTACCCAAGACGGAATCTTTCTTGAGCTTAATCTGGCTAAGATAAACTGCAGCGCAATATCTGCGACGAAATCTCATAACATAATAATACCAAAAGACGACATATTACATATCAAAAAACATTGCCTAAATCGGCAACTTTCTCAAGCTTCATTTGACAGAGACTGCAGCTCTATCTCTGCTGAAAGATCTGGAACTAATATGAAAATCTTAAAAAACTACAAATGTCACAATGAGACACTTTGCTGAAGATGGCAACTCTCTAGAGCTTCATTTGACAAAGATAGTCTGCGCCATTGCTTCGGCAAGATCATGAACTAATATGTTGTGGTCAAAAGGCGACAAATGACATTCTAAGGAACGTTGCAGAATACGGTAACTGTCTAGAGCTTCATTTTGCAAAGACAGACTGCGGCTAGGTCCGGTACTAATATTATAATCTCAAAAAACGACGAATGACATACTGAGAAACTTTGCCCAAGACGGCAACTCCCAACAACTAGTCCGGAATGTTTTGTCCCCTCCACCATTGGAAAAAATCCTACCTCGAAAAAAAACCCGCATGCCCATAGGCGTAGCCAGGATTTCAAATAGGGTGGGGCAAGATATTTTTTTAGAGAGAAAGAGAGAGAGAGAGAGAAATACACCGTCTTCTACCAGCGGTTGCACACACTGAACACATAACATTATACAACGGACAACACAACGCTCGGTGGACTAATACAGTAGGGACATTTTCAAGTTCCACCGGCTAGACCAGGAATCGAGCCCTCACTTTGTGACAATCCGCCTGAACGACGGTTGGAATATCTACTCTAAAGGGTGATACGGTCAAAATTTGGTGAAGGGAAAACGCGTGTAAATCGGTGAAATCGTTTATTTAAAAAATCAAATTAAATTTCTTTTTCAAGTTCAATTAGTATAAAATTCAGGAAAAATATTCAGTTAGGCTTCCGCTTTTCCAAATCCGAATTGCCGGGCCTTACGCTTGACCCCTGCCATCAGATTTTGTACAGCCACCTTGTCCACCTTCTTCGCCGCAGAAAGCCAGTTTGCCTTGAACTGCTGCTCGTCCTTAGCAGTTTTTTTTGGTCTTCTTTAGGTTCCGCTTGACAATAGCCCAGTATTTCTCAATTGGGCGGAGCTCTGGCGTGTTGGGAGGGTTCTTGTCGCTTGGGAACCACCTGCACGTTGTTGGCGGCGTACCACTCCATGGCCTTTTTACCGTAATGGCAAGATGCCAAATCCGGCCAAAACAGTACGGAACAACCGTGTTTCTTGAGGAAAGGCAGCAGACGTTTATTCAAACACTCTTTCACGTAAATTTCTTGGTTGACAGTCCCGGAAGCTATGAAAACGCTGCTTTTCAAGCCACAGGTACAGATGGCTTGCCAAACCAGATATTTCTTTGCGAACTTTGACAGTTTCGTGTGCTTGAAAATATCTGCTACCTTTCCCCTTCCTTTTGCCGTATAAAACTCCTGTCCCGGAAGCTGCTTGTAGTCGGCTTTGACGTAGGTTTCGTCGTCCATTACCACGCAGTCAAACTTCGTCAGCATCGTCGTGTACAGCCTCCGGGATCGCGCTTTGGCCGTCGTATTTTGTTTATCATCGCGATTTGGAGTCACTACCTTCTTGTAAGTCGATAGTCCGGCTCGTTTTTTGGCTCGATGCACGGTTGTAGACGATACACCCAGCTTATTTGCGGCATCTCGGAGAGATAGGTTAGGGTTTCGCATGAAACTACCGGCAACTCTCTTTGTCGTCTCAGCGGCTTCCGGTTTTCGATTTCCCCACGATCCAGACTTCCTGGCTGTCGACAAACGTTCCCCAAACACTTTAATTACATTTGTAACGGTTGATTTGGCAACTTTTAGCGATTTTGCCAACTTTGCGTGCGAGTAGCTCGGATTTTCACGATGCGCGAGCAAAATTTTGATACGCTGCTCTTCTTGCTTGGACGGCATTTTGACAACTGAAGAGTGAATTCCAAAATCAAAATAGGAGCAACATTCTACCCACACACACCTTTAAAATGAGGGGTGTTCAGGTTTTTTAAATGCAAAATTGAAAGAAATACGTCAAGTTGATATTGACCAAATTTTGACCGTATCGCCCTTTACTCTTACCCAAAGTACATTACAATACCCGTCAAATTTTGGCAACAAGATTCAACAATTCTAGGCTTGTTCTGGAATAAAAAAAAAACGAAAAGGATTTTAAAAACCTAAGGTTTTCCACATATTTCAAAATCGAACCGTATTAAATAGCAACCATTGTAAAATCTAGCGGGTACTGTCATGTGTCAAAGTATTTACTTTACAGTCGTGTTGGATTTTTGTATAGAATAACCACCGAGTTTGTTCACAGTTTGTACTGAAAATGTACTTTTTCTCCACGACCCTCTCCAACACTGAAAATTAAATGTTGATATTATTACGAAATCGAAGTTAAGACTAACAAATCTGTTCGTTGTATTCGTTGTAAATAGATTTGTACTTTTCAAAAAGCTACCTTTGTACTCAATGCCACAAGAGTAGCTGTCTAAAACACGAGACATTTATTGGCACGGAAAGAACATTTGTGCATTGAACGAAAACAATACAAAGAGCTACGAGTAATTTGTTACCAATAAAAATGAAACTCTGGTGGTTGCATGATTGACTGACAGATCTTCTATATCGACACAGTAAGTAATTAAAAAAAACACAAAAATAAATCAATGATTTCAGCACACCCGAGGAGCAATACCAACATGTATGAGTACGATTGAAGAGAAGCAGGTTGATTGGTTGATCTTCATGAAATTCATTTCGTGCATTGTACAAAGAGGTGTAATGATAGCATTCCACCAGATGACAAGCATTAAAAATGTTTCATACAATTTACGAGACATTTGTTCTATGAAAAAAATCCATGTTTACGAAACGATAGCTAATTTACGAAAATAAATTTTCATTGTATATATTGTCAAAGCAATACCGCGAAAAACACTGCTTTTCTCCCATAGAAACAGAAAAAAATCTTTAAGGTAGCTCATCGAATCTTCCGGTAAGATGCTTAGAGGTGGCTCTAAGCATCTTACTATAAGGTACTTGGTCGGGTGTTCACAGATTGCTTGTCAATATGCAAAGTTGAGATGACGTCTATATTGAGTTATCTCAAATAATAATGATCCATCCAATGTATCACAAAACATAGAGATTGATTGAGCAGATTGAAAATAATGATATCATTGAGTATAGGATCAAGTCTCCCCCGGTTGATGCTAAACCAATGAGCCTGGACATCAATAGAAGCATAAAGTTTGCCAGAAGGCACGAAATGCATCTACACACTCTTTCTTTTACCAAATCCCTAAATCGCAATTTAAAAGGGATTCGCATAGATTGTTCTTAAGAAGCTTCTATAGGATTGGTGTAGTTGCAAAAATTGAAAGTTTACAAAAAAGAAGTTTGCCTCGAGCATCGGATGTGAAAGGTTGTGGCGATGCTTTTATACGCACTGTTTTGTTATATGGCATGTTTCGTATTGTTTCGGTTATCCATAATATGGCGATGTGAGTAATCGAGTGCGCACAGAAAAATTTAAAAATCAAAATGCTTACTGGTGAGATGTGGGGGTTCGCCGGGCTGGTGGTGGGGATCACAATTAATTGTGATCCTTAATATTGGTTTACCATGCTTGCCGTACCGCCATATTCTGGAGCAAGTAAACCACTATCCCATTTTGTGATTGGCTCCAATAGTACCATTTGTATAAATAGGTTCAAATCAGAAATAGGTATTAATATTTAAAAAATATAGGTGGGTTATATCTAGGATATAACCGCAAGTTTAACATAGGAAATCTCATTGAGAGTGTATGCTAGTCCTAAGCATCATCTGATGGTTCTCTGTGTAATAATAACTCATCTGGCCAAAACGGAGTAGCCGCCTCGGGTGGTCAATCATGTTTATTAACTTACTCATGCTCATAGCAACAGATAAAATCTTCGATTAGGATAAACCAACTGCTGTCTTGTCTCTGAAACTGGGATATGAATCGTATCTTCTCACCCGTAGAATATCATTTGTTAGAAAAATTTTAGTCTCTACTATTTAAAAAAAAATCTCATGGATGTCCACTTTTTGCACTTTTTTGGTAAATCTTGTCACAAAATCGAGGCAGCTTTGCGCTTTTTCATTGAGGGAAAGGGGTAATCTATGAAACATGGCAACAAAATAATAAAAAATTGAAGCAAACACAGAAATTATTAAAATTTAACAAAATTTAGGGGGGGCAACGGCCCCCCTCTGCCACCCTCTGGCTACGCCTATGCGCATGCCAAATTCAGTACCATTTGCTTGATTAGTTCTCAAGTTATGCAGACATTTGTGTTTGTCTAAGGGCCCTTTTTTAGAGGGTGGAAGGGTTTCAAACCACCAGAAAAAAAAACTGCCTCCAAAAATCCCAAATTTGTTTCTAAGTTATGCAGAAATTTGTGTTTCATTTGTATGGGAGCCCTCCCCCCCCCCCCCCCCTTCCAGACGGGTAAGGATTTTCGAACCATCATAAGAACTTTTTCCGGCCACAAAAACCTCTGCATACACATGTTCATAACAGTAGGGATAATTCTCCTGTTGGGTTAAATTTATGTTTTATTTGTATGAGAGCACCTCTTTCCAGGGGCGTAGGGGTCTCAAACCACGGTAGAAACATTTCTCACCTTCAAAAACTTACACAAATTTGGTTCTATCTGCTGGATTAATGCTCGAGTTATGCAAAAAAAATCTGTTTCATTTGTATAAGAGCCATCCCTTCCTGATAAGGAAGGGGCCTCAAACTACCGTAGAAACATTTCTTGTCTCAATAAACGCACACATGCCTAATTTGGTTGCAATTTCCTAATTAGTGCTCGAGTTATGCAGAGATTTGTGTTTCATTTGTATGAGAGCACCCCCTCCCCTCCTTTCATACGGGGAGCAGACTCAAACTATCGAACTCTCGCCAGCCCCAAAAAAACTGCTCTCAAATTTGTTTTGTTTAAATTTGTGTTTCATTTGTATGAGACCCCCCCCCCCCCAATACCAGGGAGAAGAGGGGGGTCGGAACATTTATGGCCTTCAAAATCCCCTTATGCTCAATTTGGTTTCATTTACTTTATTAGTACTCGAGTTATGCAGAAATTTCAGTTTCATTTGTGTGAGAGCCCCCTTCCACCCCTCTAGATAAAA
>JASCZW010016638.1:0-18355 GCA_034211315.2 Aedes japonicus | reverse complement strand
GTTTCCACGCATTACATAGTCTATTTAGTTTTGTCACGGGATTTTCCAAGATAATATAGTTTTATTCGATCTTTAGTTCGGAAGAATGCTTGAAGAGCACTTGAAAAAATCGCGGTAAAACTTCATAACAATAATAAAAATAAGTGTAATTCAACTTAAGGTATGGGCACTGAAAATATCTAGCCTTAGAAAAACTCACTCCAAAATGTTTTTCATTTGTTTTCGAGCTAGAAATAAATGGTTATGAACAACACATTCCGAAAGAAATATTTCATTTTCTGCGTTATCTAATGCACATAAGCATACATTAATGGGATTTTTCATGTAAATTTAAGCCAAATATCGCTGGAATCAGGTCTGTTGTATGGAAGATTGCAAACAATGCTGTAGGCTGTATGAAAGATTGCAAACAATAACGTTGTTTGCGCTTGCTTTGGCTTGCATTCATTATTTTTTCTGTGAAGTGATATATTAAATACCTACGCATCAAAAAAAAAATTCTGAATTGGTTTTGCACAGTGCCTCGATCACTTGATTGGAAGGTTTTTCTCACTTCTTAACAAAATCTATCTCATTCGAGTTTAGAGTTTCCAAGATTTCGCTTCACTCGAGTTATCATTCGAGTTTCCATGTTTCGCTTCACGATTGCCCAATATCTCTCGATTGGTCGATGTATTTTATGTTTTATTTATTAATTTTCCGTCGGCCTATTTCCTCACATGGTGACAATCACCGACGCCAGGGAGACGACTCCACCACCTGGACCCTACCTAACGACTCATGACTATGAACCGGGACCAACGGCTTTACTTCCCTTCCGAAGGAAGACGTGACCAAGATTTTTTCGCCTCAGAAAAACCACCGACGTCGACTGGGATTGAACCCAGATTGGTCGATGTTTTGGGTTGATTGTGAGGCGAAAAAATTCTCTGGTCACGGCTTCCTTTGGCCGGTAAGTAAAGCCCGGCTCATGTATTGATGAGTACGATCTGCAGAGTGAAGATGCCTCCCTCCGATACAAAGGCTGAAAGATATTTTCGAGAATCTTGACTAGAATTTAAACGTGACAACAATTTTGCATGGATTTTCGTGGAGTTCATGATACTTCAAACCAAAACGATTAACAGAAACCGAAACTCTCCTTAATACACACCCAGCCTGATGGTGTACCTCATACTTCCACGAAACCCATCACCCGCAGGTTATTCCCCGGTAAAGCATGCTTTCAATTAATCCAAACGTAAACGGAATTACTGGTTGGCCTACGCGACGAAAACAAGCACCATTTAGCACATCAAATTGACGGGAGACGACGAGCATGACGAACGTAAGGAGTGTTCTTGTTAGTCTTCGTCAACTCTTGACAACACCTCACCGTGCCGACTCCTTGGGCGTTTATCCTGGCATGGATAATGAGGGCGATTTTCGTCGACATCGTCCTCGTCGTCGTCCTCGTCGTCGTCGTCGTCGTTGCCCCTCGTTACTGGCGCTTGTCACACAAACTAGTCGAGAGCTTTTCCGATGCAATATGGGTGGGAGTTGGCAAGGAGCAACAAGTTGTTGCTCGCCAATTTCCCCTTCAGCTTGCTTTCGTGCTCGGGTGGAAAAACGTCCACACTTCCCCCTTCCACGTCCACACAGGTATGGCGCATTCGAGGAAGGATTCGCAGAAAATGCGCATAAATGAAAATAGAGCCTCGGGGGCGTTGTTTTCCATTAACAGCCAATTTTCCCAACGGATGATTACATCCGGCAAAGGCAACAACATTGGGCTTCATCGGTTCTGGGGGATCCCGGCTGAGGGGAGGGGAGGGCTCGATTAAAACAGGAAAAGGATAGTTTTTTACTCGAAGGATTCTTGGCGAATGTGCCGAACCGAGATGGGAGAATTCCGATGCGCTGTGCTATTTCACAAGAAAGCAGTTGGTGCTCTTTAGTTGATAAAGCTTTAGCTGATCTCGTGTTTTTCAATATTTCAATGGTATCAATTAAGTGGATTATCAAATGAGTCACCATTACATAAATATTAGTATTGAGACAATCGTTTTAATTATTTGTAAGTAAATGTAAATTCCAAACCATTATACATTCCGACCTGCTATTACCGCGACAGCGGAAGAATAAGGATTTTTCGTTTACTTAAACTGCTACCTTGCTGCTCATTTAAAACGGATTACAGCAGTCCTCATTCAGCGTCATCCGTGTGCTGTTTGCGTTCACAGTATCAATCAGACAAAGAGTCGAACAAGGCGATGACGCATGCTGTGCAAGTTGCGATTACCATCATTGTCATATTCCGTCAAACCGACGTATTTTCAAACTGGACAGTTATGCATGACTAAGCGGTTTCGTCGCACTATCAACATCACCGCCTAGGGTTCCTTGAAACGGAAGTTGTTTTTTGTTATTATTGAGTCAGATTACAATTATAGATGTTTTTCAATGCGAGATCGCTAATATTTGGTTTAATTTCTTCTCTATTTTAGGTAAGTCACGGCTGTCAACTCGATTGCAGTTTTTGGAGGCAATAATTGTTTGTAATATTGCTTCGAAAATCGTACCATTATCGATCCTGTAGGCCACGAAAATTAATGCAGAATCAGGTAACGTAACTTATGAAATGATGACCTCGCTACTAAATGTAAGCAATTTTGATTGTCAAATGCAATTTAACATAACAAATTTGTTAGAATAAGCGGTTTTTCGACACTGATGTTTGTTGGGCAGACAATGGTACTTGGCATCGTCAGGTCTTAAATACTAACAGTTACAGGGTGCGGCAGAAAATAATGCGAAAATTAGTTCTATTTCTTTCAAATCCCATTTTCAACTATTTCAAGCAATAATATCAACATTTTCGAGTGCAGTATTCTTTATAAAGTCCTTTTAAACAAATTTATTCAATGTGACCTCCATTTTTATTAATAACATCCTCGAGCCGACGCCGGAAGCCAGAGCATGCCTTTCGGACGTAGTTCTCCGACATTGACTGCCATGTTCGTGTTATGATTGACTTCAGGGTTTTGCCGGCTCGTGCTTCAACATATGCTCAAATCGAATAATCCAACGGATTAAGATCTGGACTGCTAGGGGGTCACAAATCCTTCGGCCAAAACTTCATGTTATCGTTCAACCATTGTTGGGTTCGATTGGACGTGTGACACGGCGCTCCATCCTGCAGTAGGACAACGTTTTGGTCCTCGGAGAAGCTGGCCTTCACTTGGTCCTTTAAAATACCGATATACACTTCGGTATTGATTTTAACTCCAGCATCAATGAAAACAGGCGGCATTTTCAAACCGTTGGACGCCACCAAGCCAAACATGTTTGGTTTGAAATTTGAATTTCACTTTTTCCGGAACGTTCTCCATTTTCAGCGGTGAAATGAACCGGTCCGTGTGGCTGTTGGCCACAGCATCGATGATGAAAAGCTTTTCGTCGGAGAACAGGATTATCACTTTTTCCTTCTTCAACGAGGAAAGCAATCTCTTGGAACGAGTCACTCGTAGTTCCTTGACCCGGTCCGTAATCGAGTGGCGTTTCACTCTGGCCCTAGAAGATGCATGCAGATCTTCTTTGATGATTCTCCGCATGGATTTCTCCGAAATATTGGCTTCCTTTGCAAGTTTTCTTATGGAACGCACAGGGTTGCGAGCAATTTTTGCACGGACCGATTTAATCACGTTCGGCGTGCGTGCAAAGCGCGGACGTCCGCTTCCCGGCTTCTGCTGCTTAGGACCATCCTGCAGGGACTTTTTTATGCGGTAAACTGTTGCCAAATGGCACCCTACCACCTTGGCAATCTCTTTCGGCTTCTTCTGGGCGAGCAACAAATTGGTGATCACTTCTTTCGCGAACATTTTGACGAATTTGCAATAAAACAAATAGAATGTTTGGATGCAGCACTTGAAAGTAAACATAAATAATTACACTTTCGACAGAAATTAGTCACTAGCTACACGAATCAACCCAATACTCAAGTTTGAACATTTTCGCATTATTTTCTACCGCACCCTGTAGAAAGTTGAAAGCAAGCAATAAGCTAATAATCTTGAAATATTATGTAAGGAAGAAGGAGCTGAAGAAAAAGGATGTCCATATAACCGGTACAATTAAAAGAACCGGGAATTCAAACGAATCATAATTACAGTTAGGGCTTCAAAAGTCCCGTCAGGGTTTTTCTTTCGCTGCATTGTATTCGTAAAATGAGTTTTGTTAGAATATTTTCGTTTGCTTACGTTGGTGTGTATTTTTAATTATACCCTCAGAGCTTTAGTTTCTAGCATAGTTTTTCTTTCTGCGTTGAAGCATTTAATAGACAAACAGTCTTCAAACTACGCCGTATCCTGTTGCCTAATTTTGTTCCATTTGCTTGATTAGTTCTCGAGTTATGTACAAATTGGTGTTTCATTTGTATGAGAGCCCCCCCTTTCTAGACAGGGAAGGAGTATCGAACCATCATAAGAAACTTCTCTAGCCCCAAAAACTCCTGCATACAAATGATCATAACAGGAATCATAATCCTCATGATTGGTTGAAATTCGTATTTTATTTAAGCTCCCACTTCCAAAAAGGGGAGAAGCCTCGAACCAGCGTGGAAACACTTCTTGCCTTCAAAAACCTCCACATGCCAAAGTTGGTTCCTTTTGCTTGATTAGTTCTCAAGTTATTGTTTCATTTGTATGGTTTTTTGTTTCATTTGTATGAAAGCCATCTCTTACAGATAGGGGAGGGATCTCAACCCAAACATTTGTTGTCTCCAAAAATCCTCACATGCCAAATTTGGTTCCATTAGCTTGATAAGCTCTCGAGTTAAGTAAAAATTTCAGTTTCATTTGTACGGTAGCGCCCCCTTCCAGACGGGAGAGTAGTCTCTAACCATCGTAAGAACCTTTCCAGGCCCCAAAAACTCCTGCATACAAATTTTCATAACAGTAGGAAGAATTCTCATGTTTGGTTTAAATTTGTGTTTCGTTTGTATGAGGAAGAGTTCAAAACCACCGTGGAAACATTTTTTGCCTTAAAAAACCTTCACATGACAAATTTGATTCCATTTGTTTGATTAGATCTCGAGTTATGCAAAACAAAAATCTTTTTTATTTGTATAAGAGCCGTCCCTTCATAATAAGGGAGAGGTCTCAAACTACCTTAGAAACATTTGTTGTCTCCAAAAACTCCCACCTGCCAAATTTGGTACTATTTTCTATTTTCTCGATTAGTTCTCGAGTTGTGCAGAAATTTGTGTTTCATTTGTATGGGAGCCCCCTCCCCTTTCCCCCATTCAGACGGAGGAGGGTTCTCAAACCATCGTAAGAACCTTTCCGGTCCCAAAAAACCCATGCATACAAATTTTCATAACAGTAGTTAAGATTCTCATATGTGGTTAAAATTTGTGTTTCATTTGTTTGACCCCCCTCCCCCCTTCTAATTAAAAAGAGAAGGGGTCTCGAACGACCCTAGAAATATTACTTGCCTCCAAAATCCCCACATGCCAAATTTGATTCCATTTGCTTGCTTAGTTCTAGAGTTATGCAGAAATTTCAGTTTCATTTGCATCAAACTCTCCCCTTCTAGAAAGGGGAGGGGTCTCAAACCACCATAGAAATATGTTTCGCCTCCAAAAAACTCCAAATGCCAAATTTGGTTCCATTTGCTTGATAAGTCCTCGAGTTATGCAGAAACTTCTGTTTCATTTGTATCAGAGCCTCCCCTTCTTGAGAGGGGAGGGGTCTCAAGCTATCATAAAAACATTTGTTGCCTCCAAAAACTTCCACATGCCAAAGTTGGATCCTTTTGCTTGATTAGTTCTCGAGTTATGTGGAAATTTGTTTTTCATTTGCATGGGAGCCCCCCTTTCTAGAAGTGGGAGGCGTCTCTAACTATCATAAGAACCTTCCCCGGCCCCTAAAAACTTCTCCATGCGAAATTTCACGCCGATCGGTTCAGTAGTCTCCGAATCTGTAAGGTTCAGACGAACAGAAATTCATGTTTATATAAAGGAATAACATTAGAATAACTTTTCAAATTTTGAATTAGACTTACCGTACGGTGTATGCATTAATAAAGAATGTGTGAAATTAATGTTTACCGTAAAAACCGGATGTTGGCTTGGTCTCCTGCCTGTATGTTGGCTTCCGTCATGCAGACCGTCAAAAAGCGAGGTTATGCCGGAAATGGAACATAAAGGGCGAACACGAAATTATTGCGACACATTCAACAGGGCATAACTTTTTTACCATTGGGTAAAAATCAACCAAATTTTGCACACTTTCTCATTGATGTGTATTGTTTACATGCTGTCAAACTCGCAGTCGTGTTTTTCGATTCAACGAAAATGGAGGTGAACCAACGCGAGTCGAGAGAACAAATTCTTTCCAAACACCTGGAATTTCCTGACCTGTCGCACCGGCAGTTGGGAAAAATGTTGAACATTCACCATTCAACCGTCTCCAGAGTGTTTAAGCGGTTACAGGAGCGGTCGACGAAGCGGATGATTAAAGCAAATCCCAACGTCTCAATCCGTGATTTGGCTAAAAAGATCGGCATGTCGCAGAGCTACGTCCAGAATGCAAAGAAGAGAGCTGGACTACATACATACAAGGGACAGAACTTCCCAAACCGCGATGAGCGGCAACAATCGACGGCTAAAACTCTGGCACGGAAGCTCTACGAGAAGATGCTGACAAAATATGGCTGCTGTGTGATGGACGACGAAAAGTATATAAAAGCCGATTTCAAGCAAATTCCGGGGTTGGAGTTTTTCACCGGCAAGAGCAAGTTCTATGTAGACGACAAATTTAAGAAGAAGAAAATGTCGAAGTTCGCCTCCAAATATCTCATTTGGGAGGCCATCTGCTCTTGCGGACTGAGGAGTGAGCCTTTCGTGACAAAGGGCACAGTAAATGGCGAGATCTACAAATATGAGTGCCTCGAGAAGCGCCTTTTTCCGTTCTTGCAGCAGCACGACGAAGCTCCGCTATTTTGGCCAGATTTGGCATCATGCCACTATTCTAAAAGTGTCCTGGAGTGGTATGAGGCCAATTCTGTCCATTTTGTTCCAAAGGACATGAATCCGCCAAACTGTCCGGAGCTGCGCCCGGTGGAGCAGTACTGGGCAATGATGAAGCGGGAACTTCGGAAGAGCAAGAATACAGTCAAAGACGAGAAGGACATGTTAAGAAAATGGAAAAAAACTGAGAAACTGGTACCGGATGACACTGTAAAGACTTTGATGGAGGGCATCAAGCAAAAATGCGTTCAATTTTACACTCAAGGCTCCATCGATTAACTTTTCTTTTGATTTTTGAAGTAAATATATGTATATAACTACCCTAAAATTTTGGTTTGATTCTAAACATTATAAGAAAATTGGCATGACATTTTCGGTGTCGCATTAATAGGTAAGCACCCGATGCTCGTCCAGGGTTGCTTATTGGTTGTTCACGTATTACCTTTGTAGGCCGTTCCACTATCCGGGACAGATGGACCCGCCCGCGACTGGCAGCTGTGGCCCGCCCGTAAGGAGTGTGTGTGTTTTTATTTGTACATACAAGGTTAAGGAAATCCTTATGGACTTGCTCGACACAGAGGCCTGCACTTATGGGATGGGAAATCTTCAACCAGACTCCTGAAGAACTCAGGGTGTGGGGATGAGGGTGCCAACTTCTCGACCCACTAAAAACCCACCCGCCCTGGTCCCTCCCCGGATCCACCTTTCGGTATTACTTCAGGGAGGGGGCACTCACTTTGTTTAACTACTTAGGGCTTTAGTAGTTAGGTGGTCCCTCTGCGACCTGCCGTTGGTCATTTCCCCATTTTTTGTCTAGGTCGATCTGGGTGGTTGCTATGCATACCGCGTCGCAGATGTCCCGGTCTTGGAAAATCCTCTGGACCAAATTATCCGGAGTCCTCTTACCTCTTACGGCTATCATCCCGTCGAAGCGAGGACATCCGAAGAACACGTGTTCCGCGGATTCCTCAACTCCCGCACACTCGGTGCATGCGGAGGACTGTGCATGCCCATATTTGTACAGATACAGTCTAAAACAGTCGTGGCCAACCCACATGGATAATTCCAGTATTAGTCAGTGGGGCCACTTAACCATAGATGCGGCTCTAGTGGTCTTTCGAATACCTCTTGGTCCACGTTGTTTGAAGCACTCTACATCCTCTTTTATGATTATAGTTGTCATAATTTTGGCATCATCCTCGCTAGGACGCAGACCGCGTCGCGTGATACCTTTCGATATGCATTAACCACTATTAGGCACATAAGGCACGTACTCTCTAGCTTAATTGTGTTGCTCTTTGTACTCAAGGCGGTGATCCATGCCGACCCGCCGTAACTAAGTATGGACAGGGCGACACTGGCCAGGAGTTTACGCTTACTCCCTTGCACCGTCGAGCTATTCGACATCATGCGGGATAATGCCGATATACCCATTGAGGCTTTCTTGCAAGCGTAATCGACGTGACTGACAAAGGACAGCTTATCATCGATCATGACCCCAAGATACCCCAAAGAACTCTTCGATTCAATATCTCCACAATTATCCCCCCCGTTCGGGAGCTCAAGCCGTAGTTCCTCATCGTACATCGTGTTCCATAGCACCGGACCCAGAATCGAACCTTGTGGGACGCCTGCGGTGATCTGAACACGTTTTGTACAAAGGCCTGCTTAACTACATCTGTGCTGGAGTGTGCACAGTGTAAATGTGGAGACTTCTGATCCCACTTAAACCTAAAACCTTGTTGCCCAACCTTCGCGAGCCATTTGGCTTCTACTCGTTTTCAGATCCATGTAGCTCCTATCCTTCTTGTTTAAGCCATTTAGCTCTCACACTCGACAGAATCGACTAGAGTAGGTCCCAACGGTGAATCTACCGACGAAGAGCTCTGCGACAGTGGAACTTCTTCCGACAATTGTGAGCCGGTCAGTTACAATCTACGCTGCATCCGACTCGAGCAGTCCCGGCGCCCTAAACCGACGGAGAGTTTCCCGGCTGTGAAACATCACCCGAGGCCGATTACGCATTGAATAATTCAGCCGCTGCAGAGTCGATTTTGCGTTACTTCAGCGCTAATCGGATTCCACGTCGCGTCGTATTGAACCGAACCGTGGGCAGTTAAAAACTACGTGCTCCTGTGTCTCTTCGACGTCTGTGCAGTCCGGACAGAGAGGGGACACCAACTAGCACACCTGATTCTACTCCAACAATAGTACAATGGGAATAACTCCGGCAAGGACGCATAACGTTTCAAATTATAGCGTCCGATAGGCACTCACCACCCTCATGCTCAACAAGCTGAATGTGCGGTTCAAACACGACTTGTTTCTTGTCGTCTTTACTGCTGGGAATCAGGCCGGACAACCATACCGGAGTACTGACTTAGATACACTAGCTAGAAGCCTCCTCTTGCTGCTGTTATCACCAAATTGTTGCTTACGATTCTGGCTAACTCTGTGGACACTTCTGCTGCCTTCTGACAAGTATAATCGACGTGGCTGTTACTAAAGCAACATCAATCCATCATACTTAGTGACAACAACTTGATTGTAACCTAATTGAGTCGCATTGCAGTTACTTTTACTGGTTAGTAACAAGCGTGCTGCTAGGAAAAGATTCAGTCGATCGTCGACTATCAAACCCAAGTGACCTCACGTTTCGAGTTGATGGTGCATTCTCTTTCCGCTATTGTAGCATGTTGCACTGCCTTTCGGTTGCTGATCCACACCACCTCTGTCTTGCTAGCTTTTTCATCCGCATCCAGTATTCCACAGTATCTATCGCCTCGGTTGTGAGTACTTCCACGTCTTCTCGTGATTATCCGACTACTTGAAGGAGAACGTCGTCCGCGAAACCGACAATTTCCACACCCCTAGGAAGGTTTAGCTTTCGCACTCATCGTATTCATCATTTTTCGACCGAAGATAACTCCCTGAGGAACGCCCGTTGTAATTGTTATTCTTCTCTCTCTTTCATCAGTCTCCTAGATCACCGTTCGGTTCTGAAAGTAGCTCCTCATTATACTGCAGAGGTACTTAGGGACCTTCATCCTGTGCAACGAATGGGCGATTGCTTCCCAGCTAGGGCTGTTGAGGGTATTCTTCACGTGTAGCCACCGCGCAAAACGATTTCTCCTTCTCTGTTTTCTCTATGCCGTATTTGCAGCTTCCACTACTGTTCGTATGGCAGCCACTGCGGACCTGCCTTTTCCGAAACCGAACTGCTTGTTCGATATGCTGTTTTTGTTCTGCATGTACTTGGTGCGACTGTTCAGGATTATTTTCTTCCGAACGTATCTAACAAGCATATAGGCCTATACGCCGAAGATTCTTTCCGGGTTTGGCATCAGCATCAGGTTTTGATGCTTCCAGCTATCGAGGAAGTTACTTTCATCGATGTTTTGTATCGCTGTTTTCTGAGCCAAGATTGGGATTCCATCGGGTCCTAGGGCCTTCTTCACTTTCATGGATTTCGCCATCTCGATCAGTTCCCCGTTGGTATCTCGTGCTTCTTCTTCGTAATCAATCTCCTCCCTGTAGATGGCTAGGTCATCGGTTCGAGAAGCGAGAACAGTCCTTCAATGGTAGCCTTCGTCTTCCCCGGGTACCTTTCGGGCACCCGGGCAACTTAGCAATTTGGCAACTTAGTAGGTGTCTCCCCAAGGATTTACGTTGGCATTGTGACAAAGTTCCTGGAGGCAGGCTTTCCTGCTTAGCTTGTTTTTTTTATAGCGGTTCTTTCCGTTGTTAACTCTATTTTCCGTTCCATTCTTTCGGTGTCGTTGCAAGCCCTCTGACTCCGTCTCCCGTTTCTCAATTTTGTACTTGTTGTATACATTGTTATATATTTTAGGAATCACCGATTTCGGAAATTTCTCAGGATTGCGTTCCGGAGAATATGGGTAACTTAGATGTAAACGGTCTTCATCTCGTTGAACCAGTCAAGAAAATCAATAGTAGGCATATTGGCTGTCCAGGACCAAATTAGTTACACCCAGGCGTGTTCCAGATACGCCATAAGAAAAGGACAATTTCTGACATAAACCAGAACCCATCATGGCGACACCTCAAATCACAGTTGAAAAGAAGTACAACGGCTTGCTCGTGACAAAATCTGGACAGAATAAATTGGGAATAAAACAAATTTGCTGTTGGTTCAATCCAAGAATCATGTTTTATTCTTTTAATTGTGCATTATTAGTCATCTTTAAACTAATTACAGTTACTTAATTAGGCTGCATTAAGAAACTACAAACTTATGAGTTTACTCCAGCCATTAGGGTCTGTGCAGACTTCTTTGCAACCGATTTAGCTGCTTTTGTCCAAGATTTTTGAGATTTTCCTATAGTTGTAGCTTGTTGTTTTTATTGAGAGAGTTCTCTCTTCACGAGAGCCCAACACCGCTCGATAGGTTGCAACTCCGGACAGTTAGGTGGATTCGCATCTTTCGGTACAACATGGACTCCATTCGCTTTATACCATGCTCTCCAAAACTCCAAAATTGCGAGGGACCGTCATGTCTGCCAAGGAATGGTAACAATCGCTTCTTTATGCATTTTTCACGGTATATTTCCTTTTTAACCGTTCCGGAAGTGATGAAGCTTTGGCTTGCTGGACCACTGCTGCATATTGCCTGCCAAAACAATTTTTTTTGGCAAACTTGACCTTTTTTTCGGCCTGAAATGCTCTTCTACGCCGTTCCGTTGCATGGCAATATACAAAGACATTCCGGGAAGCTGCTTAAAGTCTTCCAGCACATAAGTTTCATCGTCCATTATCACGGAGGAGCCCGGGTTTTAGCCGTCACATTCTGTTTATCATTACGGTTCGGTACAGTTTTCACCTTGAACGACTTAATACCTTGCCGGTGCTTGGAAGTATGTACGCAAGTTTGGGACATTTCTATTTTTCTAGCCACAGTACGTACCTTTTTTTTTTGTTTTTTTTTGGGACTTTAACCTTTTGGTCATTCGTCCCATAAAACAGTACGTACCGAAAGATCTGGTCTATTCTGTAATACTTGCTTCACCTTCGCGTCCTTCTGGTGGTTCCTGAGATCCGTTTTTGTTCTTCTCCCAGCCTTCCTGGCTGTTTTCAAACATGTATCGAATGATTCAAAAACGTTATGGACAGTGCTTGCAGTAAAGCCAACCTTTTTAGCAAGTTTTCTTACTGACATATCCGGATTTTCATTGCGACCGCAGACAATTGCTTTTCGCACTTGCTCTTCTTTCGACGTCATCTTCGATCTAAAAGCTTGTAGTATCACCAACAATTCTCGAGTACTTTTTCAAACAGACGTATCTGATTTTGTAAACAAAGAGGGGAAGTAAGATTCAAACGTTAAATTCTTGAAATCCTTAGCACATTAGGGAATAACACAAGGAATAACATTTCCCTAACATGATGGTGATGCTACTTTCCGTGAGTGTGCTGAGAGTTTTGAGAAATTTACGTTAGAATTATACTTCCCCTCTTTGTTTACAAAATAAGATACGTCTGTTTGAAAAGTACTCGAGAATTGATTCTACATTGAACAGACATACGTTTATCAGTTTGCGAAATATTTCACGCGTTTATGAAGTATTTCCAGAGATATACGTATTTAAGGGTGTCCAGATTTTGTCGCGATCAAGCCTTATATCAAGTATTCATGACCAAATTGGACACAGCCGGACATATACCGAGCCACCTTATTAGAAGTTTGACGCCATTTTGAATACCACGATGGCCGGCATTGTTGTTAAACGAATATGTTAAATATGCAACAATGTGGGGATATTGGGATGGTGTGAAAGATGCCTAAAATCGATATCCGATATCAAATTGAGAGCCATTGGCTCTAATCAGTCGGTCAAATATTACATAATATAGCTATTTTCAGCAAAGGGATAATGCGTAGTAACTGAAGTTTGACAATTTTCGATTTCAAAATGGTGGCCATTGGTTCTAAAAAGTCGGTCAAATATTATACAATGGGGCTTAGGGAATGTCCATAAATTACGTCACGCAAAAAATGACTTTTTATAACCCCCCCCCCCCCCCTTGTCACGTTTTTTGTATGGACCTTCAAATTTTTTTGTCACGTTTATCCAAACCCCCCTCCCCACTACTGCGATGACATAGTTAATGGGCCTTCCCTTATTACGGTTGTCACCTTCACTATCACTTTCACTTGACTTACACATAACCATGGTTTTTACCCTACTTGCATCAATAGAAGCTAGGGTTGCGGCTTATCATTTTTGACTCAGGCATATTCATTTGCCAATATCTCCTTCAGAGGGTCAATTTCAAAATATGATGTATGATGAACTTGTGGTACATGAGTAGACCTACAACTTTGTGTAACAGTACATTGCTCTAACTCCTATATCTTCGACATGAGGCGTATATTCACAGTGATCTTCACGACGATATTCGCGTGATCTTCACCGCGAATATCATCACGAAGATCACAGCGAATATAATGCTCTTATTCCTCAGATATGAAAGATAGAGCTATGTACTGTTCAACAAAAGTTGTAGTTCTACTCAAGCACCATAAGTTCATCATGCATCATATTTTGAAATTGAGCTTCTGAAGAGCTATCGGCAAATGAATGTGGACAATCAAAATGATAACATACAACCTTGAATAGAAGGGTATTAAGATCGCTTGAAAACTCGACTTTTTATCCGAGGACCCACAGGGCCAGTGTCATATACTCATTCGACTCAGCTCGACGAACTGAGCACATGTCTGTATGTATGTGTGTGTGTGTGTGTGCGTTACAAATAATGTCACATCGGTTTCTCAGCCATTTGTAAACCGATTTCAGTTCTGTTGACGGCAAATGAAAGCTACAATATTCCCATAGAACGCTATTGATTTCATTCGGACATTTCGTTACGAAGATATGAACGAAACAGTACTTGACGGCCTATTATAATAGTAATCAAACAGTTTAGTCTCCGATTACATACCAAGCTATTTGTGTACCGATTTTAGTTTTGTTGGTGCCAAATCAAAGCTATAGAATCTTCAAATAATTGGTCCAAATTTCATTATGATTGGATAATCCTTCATGGAGATATGACCAAAACAATACCTGTGCTCTAATTGTGAGATGAAAATATACTCGTTGCAGTGCAAAACCAAACAAGACCAATCACACCAATTGATGCCGCTTGCATTCTATTGTGTCGCATCTGGAGCGTTGTATAGCACATATAGCGGACTTGCCACACTATGCGACTCTATAGAATTAGAGCAGCATCGATTGGCTCCAGTGGTCTGGTTTTGAACTGCAACGAGTATATTTGAAAATTACACAAAGTCTCCATTTACTATTTTCAACGAACATTTACTTATTAAGCATCTTGAATCCATATCGATAATCAAAATTGACGCTCAGGATTGTCTAATAATTCATTCTATGGACTGATTATAAGAAATTTCCAATATTTATGTAATTTCCCCTTTTTTCTAACTAACATGAACAGGCCGGTAAGCCCTATTAATGGCAATATTTTAATCACATCGATGAACAATGCTTTCAGGATTCTCAAATTGTTCATTTTATAAACAGAAATTTCAGGAAGATCCAGGAATATTCGATATGTCATATTTTCAATATTCCTGGATCTTCCTGGAATTTCTGATGAAAATATGTATCCAGTACCATACTGGCCACATTTGAGTTCGGTTCTGGTGAAGTGTAAGAAGGGTTCAGTCTCACCATCGGTGGATTAATTCGGGTTTTTTATGCTATTACTGATATCACCGTGATCATAAATGAACTCCGTGAGGTGGAAGTGATGGTGAAGTGAAAATCGGTGTAGCGCTCAAAAAATGGTTTGCGTACACTTTTTTTCGGTGGCGTGATGGTGTCCTGGCAACCATAATAACACCGAGTTTATTCGAATCGTCACGTCGGATGAACTCTTTCATATTTTTTCACTTGGGTGGCATTCGCAATAAGGTTTTTTGTTGTCATCGTGAAGTGAAAACCGCAATAAGCCCCAATATGACTATTTCCGGCACATGAAGCGTGCGTTGTAGCTGAAAATTGAAGTTCAACAACATTTTGAAATCCTTCGCCACCGGTTTTATAGAAATATGTTAAATGTGCATCAATATGGAAATTTTCAGTGAAGGGATGGTGTGAAGATACCATTAATCGATATTCGACTGCCATTTTAGATTTCGGAAGTATGGCTAGACCGGTGGTTCTAAGGAGTCGGTAGAGTGTACATTACTCTCACACAGTTTGCCGAGATTTATCAGATGTGTATCAATTTTCGCAAAGTTTACCGAATTTTTGTGAAGCTTGCAGTAACTCTACATAGTTAGTTAAACACAGATTTATGAGTTTTTTTGTAATTTTACACAATTGGACTGATCACTAAATAGTTGAGTGAGGCCTGTAGAAGGCATCCGACCCCATGGCTTCTGATCTTAGGTCACTTAACAAGAATCAGGAGGGTAATGGAATCGGGTCTCATCGGAGAAAAGGATTCATGGTTTCGTAAAAAAAAAACTTTAATTTTGTTTTAGACATATCAAACTTCATGAGTTTTACAATACAAAATTCAGCAGTTTTACCATTTTGGCACAGTTTTGGTGCCCGAATGGCGACTATTGGTTCTAAAAAGTCGGTGAAACATTACACAATATTTCTTTCTTCAGTACAGGGATAACGCATAGAAGCTGGAAGTTGATGTCTGACACCGTTTGAAAATCCTAGATCCGGTGTTTTCTCATCACTGCCCCAGGGGAAATGTTCAGTTTTGTATTTGAACCAAAACCCAGAATGATAGTTCGTTTCACTACTGGTCCTGCGTTCTTTATTGCTGGAAGGAGGCTGTTATTCCCTTCTTAAATTTCCAGTACAATTCGAATATCTAGTACAATTCAACCTGATTACTCTTAAGCGATTTTGAGAAAACTTGTGCTCATTTGACCAAATTTTACGTGTATCAAAATTAGTCTTGTGAAAATAACCTTTATAAACTCTTTCTTTTTCATTCGGACATTGCTATTGCGATACATAATTATCAAACACGTAAATGAAACGAGAACCTTCTAAAATTGAATTCGATTTAGCAATTGAGGAATAATATTTATTTATTTGTCGTTAATCAGAAGTAGACCGTTTTGTTACAATGATAGTAACATTTTATGTTTTACTTCTTAGATATATAGTTTGCCTTAAATAACTAGCTGGCAGCCCTATAAATGCATCATAAGATTGGATAAATTTTCAATAATAAATTGAAAAACGCTCCCTAAAATGAAATGTATTGCTCGTTAAATTCAACAAAATATAACCATAAAATATATGAAATGTTCCATAGACATGTGACAATAGCTCCATAGAATAATTAAAATTGAGCATTGAAAACCCGGATATGTTCATTAATGTTAGATACAATGCTAAATATATTATGTACAATCTGACAGTGATCCAGTTGAAAAGTAACCTTAAGCTTCAATTAATGTACCATACAAGATCAAGGTACTTTTCATCATCCGTATGGTACACTAATTGATGCTTAAGGTTACTTTTCAAGTAAACCATTGTCAGATTATACATGATATATTTAGCATTGCATCTATCATTAATTAACATATCCGGGTTTCCAATGCTCAATTTTCATTATTCTATGGAGCTGTTTTCACATGTCTATGGAACATTTCATATACTTTATGGTTATATTTTGTTGAATTTAACGAGCAATTTTAGGGAGCATTTTTCAATTTGTTAATGAAAATTTGTCCAATCTTATGATGCATATACTCTTTTGCCTATCAGGTTTACATCTTAATATTTAGATTTTACAATTGAATTTAAGTATTGCTTCAGTTTTGTTTTAGTCATATTGAAGTCAACATTCTCTCCGTGTTTATTGTAAGTTGCCATCATCATCTGATTTAGAGGTCCAAATTTGGCGTAATTTGTGCAATGATGGCTTGTAGTGAATATATTTCTACACCGTAGTTACCGGGACGGAATGTAAAAATTAAATTTAGATAAAAATTCGACTGAATCATCGCGTTGCGAAACAATATCATTTACGAATGAAACTAATGTAAATTTAATGATTGAGCATGCAGCGTGCTTTATAGGATGGAAGAGGTAATTTTCATCAAAAGACTTTTGTTACACCAGACAAGGGAAATGTTTAGTTCTTTCTGGAATGTTATGATATCTTCTTTATTTCTGATTTCTAAAAATAGTTTCATGTCATCAGCATAAATAAGAAATCGAACGTTTATAAGAACAAAGGAAATGTCATTCACGAACAAAATAAATAAAAGTGGGCCTAAATGAGAGCCTTGGGGGACTCCAGAGGTGACTTAAATAGGGGTTGATTTCTTCCCTTTGAAACTAACTATTTGTTGACGGTTAATGAGATAGGATGCGAGTCAATTGAGAATTCTGGCTCTATTCCCATTTTGTGCAATTTGAATAGAAGCATGGATATGTCAATGCAATAGAAAGCTTTGCTGAAGTCTGTGTAAAGGGCTTCTACATGGTTACCATTATCCATTGCTATCAGCGAGTAGTTAACGAATTATCAGTAAATTTGTGCTAGTTGATCGTCGTTTGAAAAATCCATCTTGCTTGTTAGTCATTCTGTTTTGGATTTTAGTAAACAATTTTTCATCAATAATTGCTTCAAAAAGTTTAGGAATGCAAGAAATATTGACAATCCCACGATAGTTACGTATGTCAGATTGTTTTCCACTTTTAAAATAGGTACTAAGTAGGAACTTTCCCATAGTTTGGGAAAATTCCCAGATTCCAAAGCCAAAATAAAGGTGCTGTACATTCCAATGCTAAGTTTTTCATAAATACAGTTGGTATTCTCATGTACCGAGAACCTCTGGAAACGTCTGGATTTATTCAAACTCTTCCATGATGTGTCTTGAAAATTCGGCTTCACGACTAACTCCAATGTCCTTGAAAATCTCCGGGAAGAAATCAGAAATATTAACAATCGCGATCTACTTCAGCAAATGTGGTATGGAATTTCTTGGAAGAATGTTGCAAATAGACTGCCAATTTCTTCTACGTTCTCACCAACGACTGGAGTTAAGAAGTGTTCTTAGATAGGAAGTTGTCGAGATTAACGTAGCTGAAGAATTTTTTGAGCAAGACTTAATTTCAAGTTCAGTTTTATTAATTGTGCTCATTAAATGCATTGTTTATGATTAGATTAGGCTCATCGCAAATACTCAAGAAGTTTACTTCAGGTTATTGCTGTTTGCTATCTTTTTGTACATTTTGTGTGCTGTTTTGCTTCGGATTTCTCAATTTTTTTTATTTGTTTGTTATACCAAACTGGGTGCTTTGAATTATC
>JASCZW010016637.1:0-18329 GCA_034211315.2 Aedes japonicus | reverse complement strand
AGTGCTTTTGGATGAATGGAAGCAACCGTTTCTGCAGACACTCGTTGACGTAAACTTGTTGATTAATCGTACCTGCAGTTACGAAGATGTTGCTCTTCAAATCAAAACTACAAATAGCCTGCCAAACCGTGCAGGCTGTACTTTTAAGAGAACTTCGGCAACTTTTTGGCATTGAAGTGATCGTCTACCTTGTCACGTTGTAATGCAGTAAAAAACACAAGACCAGGAAACTGCTTGACGTCTGCTTTGACGTTTGTTTCATCATCCGTAACCACGCAGTCAAATTTTGTCAGCAATTTGTCGTACAGCCTACGCGCTCTTGTTTTCGAACTGCGTCTCATTCCTGTTTGGGGTTTTTATTACACTAAGGTTTTTTTTTGCACGGGGGATACGTTCCACTTTTAGTATGGAACCGTGTGAAAAAGACTAAATCTAGGGTTTTTTTTCATTAGGGTGAATCTACAATTGAGAGATTCTCTCCGGGCGCGCTCTCTTTCATTCATAAACCAATCACCTTTACGTTTTTCATTCTACTATTTGTTGTGTTTCGATCTGTACTAAAGAATGCCTCGTAAGTTTTATAATGGCGTTGTAATAAATGAAAGAGAACGAGCCCGGCGAGAATCTCTCAGTTTTAGATTCGCCCTAATCAGTGTTGGTGACTGCCGAAAAAATCAGTGAAAATTATTTATTCTTATCCGTGATTGAAACAACCGTATCGATGATTGTATTGGTAAAGGCATCATACGCAGGAACTCAGAGAGTGAACAAGATTATACGTTTTGTAGTTTACTTCATTCCACCACGCAAGTCGAATGGACAACAGCTCTGCCTACTTGTGATTCACTCTTCGTTGATTGAGTGACTATGGAAATACGACCCAGTAGGATCGCCAGATGATAATGTTCGGAGACGAGAGATGATAGCATTCATTTGAACAGAATCTTGCATTGTCTTTTGGTTCGAATGACAGTGTTGGAAGTTTTGTTAAGTATGTACCGTCTGGGAAAAATCGGCCTAATCGATTGATTTTTTAAATTTTCCTGTCACAGGTATCCGATAAAACGTCGGTATCGTGTTCGAAAGAAATATCTTTTTCTATCCCAAACCCATCTGTTAACTGAAACGGAAAAGTAAAGAATGGAGAAGAAATTTCTGCAGCAGTATCCACCTGAAAAGAACGAAAAATAAAATTGAAACTTGTAAGGTTCCCACGCAAACCAATGAGAGCTGTCACTTTTACTTTCGGAAAAATGTTCCGCTCGATTATTCCGTAAGTGAAGGTGACATTTCGTTCCATGCAGATAAATTGTCAAAATTCCGCTTGGTAATATTGAACAAAATTCCGTAACCTCTATACTTTTTAGGTCGATACTGGGCGTAAGTTGTGACCATTTTTCAGGACTATTGACACAATATGTTATGAACACCTTATGAATTTTATATCACATAACATGTGAGACAAACCGTTATCGAGATTTCAGTTGAAAGGGGTATAGGGGTTAATTATAGAAGTCCAGTCGAGCAACTCGACTCGACACTTGTCACTGTCAAGTCGAGTAAAATTGCACATTACAGAAACCGACTGAAACTGATCGAGGCGATAACGGATGTCAACTGTTAACTATAATGTTGAAACTTTTCCAAATGTCTTTGAAATATTACATCATGTAGTAATTCGGCACTTTCATCAATTTAGCTGTCATTTTTGAGAGCTGAAGAACAGGTATTGACATTTTTCACTCTTGTTTTGTGAATTTCTCTAATGTTTTTGTTAATCAGAAAAACTCATTGGGGCGCTGTGCCAATGTTGCGATTTGAAATACCTTGCGTGGAAGTTATTGATTAATATGTGGACAAGTGATCAATATACATATTTCAAAAAATGATACAGAAGATGGGTTATTATCTAGTCATCACCAATTTATACGTGATGATACTGATGCTATTGACAGTACTACATAATTCTTTAAACATTTAACATTAAAGGTTGCTGTATAGATATGCGTTGATCGGTCTCACTTTAACGATTTTATCTCGAAGTTCTCTGACCTTCTGGTAAAGCATTCAATCTTTTTCCTAACCTTCTGGTATCCTGAGTAGGGACTTTTTCAGAATCGAGGATTTTTTTTAAATTTTTGGAGGATTCTTTGAACTTTGGAAGAATTCTCAAAACTTTTCTGATATTGATGATTTGCTAAGCTTCTTGTTTTTTTATACTTCTCTGCTAAACTTCAGCAGAAGTTTTCTTGACGATCAAATCTCTCAAACGAGGTGAGATGGAAACCAAGGAATTGTGATTCCTACATGAGGTTGTGTCCTAGCTCAAAGAACGATGGGAACGGTTGGGGAGATGGTGTTCACCATGTTTTTATATGGTGCCATGAGCAATGAATGTCATTATGGTCATATGGATGATTTTAGTATTGACTGCTTCTTCTGTTTGCCAGTGATTTTCCCTTGAATTTCAGGGAACCTCTTTTCTGATCTTCGACAAAGCTCTTTGCTGTCAAAATTCTGGGATGTTTTCTCCTGAACTTTAATCAAGTTTCCTCATAAACGTCTAGACAGTCACTCCTGATTTTCTTGTAAATATACATCTAACAACCCAACCTCACCTTCCAGGAACAGTTCATAATTTTTTTGCTGAACTTAGTTACTGTCTAAACTTCTGACGAGTCCCATCCTTAACTGCAATGAAAACCTCTCCAAAACTCTGGGAAAGTTCTTCCAGAATTTCTTGAAAAATATTCTTAGAATTTCTGGAAGTCCTCTTGGGAACTTTATGATAATTGTCTTCTGAACTTCGGATAAGTTTGCTCCTGAAGCTCTGAGAAATTCCAACTTTAGCTACTAGTAAGTATCTCCTATACTTCTGAAAATATTCATCCTGTTTTTCTCAGAAGTAAATACCCAAACTTTTGGTATTCCTGAGCTTCGAGACTTTGAGCTTCGAGCCTCATTGTGAACTTCTGAAATGTTCGATTCTGAACTTCAAGAAAGCTCTCTAGCACTTATGATTGATTACGAGCTTATTCTATTTGAACATCCGATAAGTCTCATCCTGAACTCCGAGGAAAATTTTATCAAAACTTTGGGAAAGCCTGCTGTAGAATTTCTAGGAGAATTCCCTTAAATTTGTTGAAAGTTTCTTCCTGAATTTCTAAGAAGTACTTTTTTTGATCTTTTGGGAAGTTTTCTTCAGACCTTATGTGAAGTTTGTTCCTGAAATCCTGAGAAAATCTTGCTCAAACTACTAGGAAGTACCCACTATTCTTCTCGAAAGTTTCTTTCTTTTCTTTGAAGAGGTTTCTTCATGAACTTTGAGAAATCCTCATTCTTAAATTCTGAAATTCGAAATGTTCTCTTTTGAACTTTGGGAAAGCTCTCTAGCATTTCTGGAAAGTTACATTGGGAAGTTTATTTTGGAACTTCTGATGGGCCTTTCCCTGAACTTCAGAGAAGTTCTCTCTGGAATTTTCAGGACGTTCTGAGCTTTGTGGAAGTTTATTTCTGAATTTGTGAGAAATATTAGATAACGCCCTTCCTGGTTCGTTTCTTCCTGAACTTCGGGAAAGTTTTTTTTCCTGAGGTCTGAGAAAACCTCAAAACTTCGGGAATGTACCAAACTTCCAAGAAGTCGTCTCCCCTAAACTTCTTAATGAAGCTCTGAAAAGTCCTCTCCTGATTTTCTGGGAAGTTTTATCCTTAAATTCTGGGAAATATGATCTTGAACTTCGAAGATGTTTGGTCCTGAATTTTTCGGTATATTCCTCTTGAACTACTAAGAGCTTTTCTTTCTATGCTTCAAGAAATCTAGGACTAATTTCATAAAACACTTAACTCGTGGGTCGATTTGCTAATCCCATGCGCAAATGTACTGAAATAAGGCGTTTAGAAGTACCTTAGGAAAAACCCAAGGTTCTGAGATTAATATAAAAACTCATCACATTTACTACTGTTCTGAGTTTCCATCTGGGTTTGCGAACTAATGTTAGGATCACAAACGAGAAAATGAAATTTACTTTTGTTATTCCGACTCAAGGTTCATTGGTGGTCCTAATGAATTCAGCTCTTGGCTCCTACCACTCTCTGTTAAGCATTAGTTTTACTGGCTCCATGCCACAAAACCTCTTACGATATCCACTTTCATTTAATTAGTTCAATGAGCTATTCAAACTGACGGTAATTTGTTTTGTTTGTGAATAAGATTAGACATTTTTTGCTAGAAGGAAATTGTTTTTCTGTTAATTCACCTGCAAAAAAGCTGGTTTAGTGTATTTCTTATCTTACTAAACGAATAACCACGAATCGATAAAAATCGCAGATCAAAACAAACTCTTAAACGACAAAATGTGACAGATCACTCACTAGTTTCTGAGCGATCGATTGAGTCGACTAACTCGACAAAATTTCGTTGATCTCGACATCTGTAATAGCAAAATCGCTCTGCGACAGTGACTCGATTTCTATAATTCAAGCAAAACAATGCATTAGATCCTAAGTTACATTGAGAGACTCTCTTTGTCGACTTTCTCTTTGCATTCCTACGGCTATGTAAAAACATGTTTAACTATTTTCAATATACAGTACGCAGTATAAAGTGTGATAAGGGATCCAATACGTTGAAAACATCAGCAAATCGTTAAATAGACAAGCTATTAACCAAAGAGAAAGTCGACGAAGAAAATCTCTGTTACTTAGGACCTAATGCATTGTTTTGCTTGAATTGGCCCAATAATATCCATATCGTCGATTATCGTTCGTTGAACAAACATTAGCTTATTTTCTATTTCAACAAGAATGCATAAATTTTTGTTTTCTGACATTTGAAAATTTTTTTGTACCGGACAGGGAAGCCACTGCATCCGTACCATTACAAATTAAGTAACCTGTGCCATTATCGGTATCTCCCAAAAACAGAAAATACAAGCCTAAAGAAACACATGTCACCTTTTATTAACATTTGGCGTTTAGTTGCTACATATTTCCTGTTTTTTCCCACTGTATTTACTGGCTACACTGTGCTTTTCGTCTTCCGATCCGTTTTTGCTCTGAACGCGGTACCACACAATTACCAAGTGATTCGATCGGAAGCTTCGAGCACTAGCACACGATCGAATCAGGAAACGAGAATGAATCATCAACAGAAGCCAACGAACGAATCAATAAATTGTACAAGCAAGCAGTGATGAACACGCATACAATTGGCAGGCGACGATATTCATGCTATGTTCATTCAACGCGTACCCTGGCCCATCCGTTTTCGGTTTGAGAGGTGAAGCAGAACTTCTCATTGTGTGCGTCTATTGAATCAAAGAAGAGCGTGCAACGAATGATATATGATACGATTGGAACCATCCTTGGCCCTAATAAAAAAAACTCTAGAAATAGAGTTGATAAATTTACATGCTTAAATATTTGATATTGCTTCGATTTGGTTTCTATGCGTTACCTTTCCATGCAATGGTCAAAATACAGTTTTTAAAATTTTAAGTTTTTACACCAAAAATTGTGATTTTTTTGAAAAACTGCCATATGATACTGTTGGCCGTAAACGTTGAATGTGAGTTGAATAAGGTCGATAATTGTTCGGTTCTGGAGTTATCGCCGAAAACAACCCGTGTAAAAAAAACCCCAGTGTACCTAGGACGACCTAATCCTGCCGCTTTCTTCACTTTTTGAACGAAAGAGTACGATGTTTTGACCTTTTTAGCCACATCTCGGATGGATACGGTTATGCCTTTGCTTAATCAGCTGGGATTTGAAATTTTCGTCCCGCTTGCCGCCAGATTCTGGTTTCCGATCGAGAGTCAACCGATCCCGGAAGCGTATCAAACGCTACTCACTATCTTGATGCGACATAGATGGATATTCCATACTGTTGTCACAAGTTTTGTGACCTCATTTTCAAAACAATGCTTTTGCAATAGCAAACCGTACACGGAAATGAAAAACTACCTAAAGTAAGCTTCTATTGATGCAACCGTAAATTATCGTTCAGTAGGGTAAATTTTAGTAAATTTAGGTTTACCTAAATTTAGATTAACGGGGGTAAACTATCAGGTAGATAACTTAAAACAATCCTTGAAAAGCCAGCGGTGGGTAAAATTAAATCACTAGGTGGTAAAAAAATATCTACATAAACCAGGCCATATACAGCTATTATTGATTTACTTTTTACTGAAGCTTATTTAATTACAAGTAACCAAGTGTATCGTTATACGACTCCAACGCACTACCTCCGACGTTACGGCGACGACATAAAGGGTGTCCACGATGAAATTGCCACACTATGAAATTGCTCTAACTTTTTAACCGTTGGGTAGAATTTAATGAAAATTTGGGTGGATTTAGTTCATAGTGCATTATTTACATCCTGCAAGTCCTGCAAAGTCCTGTGATCAAAACTCGCGGAAATGGAGTTGAAAGAACAGCTCGTGCGTGATAAAATCTTGTGCATTCATCACGAGAACAAGGATCTCTCGCATCGTTCCATCGCTAAAACGTTGGGAATCGCGAATTCCACGGTGTCGCGAGTGATTAAGCAGCTCGAGGAACGGTTGACCACCGATCGGAAGCCCAGAAGTGAAGGAAAAAGTATTCCGTACAACACCAAAAATCACAACCGCGTAGTTGGGGCCTTCAACCGAAATCCGAACGCCTCCGATCGGGATGTGGCTAAGAAGCTGCACCTAAGCCGAAGTTTTGTCCAGAAGGCCAAAACTAAGGCTGGGCTTCGAACGTTCAAGGTACAAAAGGCCCCTAATCGCGACGAGAAGCAGAACAAGTCCGCCAAAACCCGTGCCAGGAAGTTGTACCTCAACATGCTGACGAAAGTTGAATGCTGCATCATGGAAACGACGAAACATATGTGAAGGCCAACTGCGGACAATAAGGTCAATTTCGTGCCGAAAATGTTCAACCCTCCCAACACTCCGGAGCTCCGCCCCATCGAGAAGTACTGGGCGATTATGAAGCAGCACCTTCTTAAACGACCTAAGGTAGTGAAGACAGTCGCGGAACTGAAGAAAGTATGGGTTTACATGCAAAAAACGGTTGATTCACAGGTTGTGCAGAATCTTATGGCCGGGGTTAAGGCCAAGGTGCGGGCATTTGCGTATGGACTGTAAATAAAATACGAGTAAAATTGTAAAATGAAAATTTGATGGCCATCGGATGAAAACTCGAATTTTGCGAATCAATTTTGTGTGTGGCAATTTCATCGTGGACACCCTTTAGTAAAAAGGGAAGGAAAGAGTGTGCGTCAGCGTGAGCGTGGGCGTGCAAGCAGTTTTAGTAGCCATGAGTACAGAATGCTTGGAAAAACGCTTACACCCGTGCGCGTTGGGAAGCGTTCTTTTGAGAGTCGAACCATTCTGTCAAGTGTTTTCACGCGCGTGCACCCGCTCTAGCCACCGAGTTAAATCAAAATGGACATTGAAACTTTAATTTCGCTCGTATTTGAGCGAAAACCGCTGTGGAACCAGACATTAAAGGTGTATCGGAGGTGCAGAGAAGCTCTGGCGAAAGATTGCGGAGGAATTGGGAGAAGGCTTGACAAGTAATTTAGAACGCAGTAATTCAATCTTGTGCGATAATCTAATGTTTCGTTTTTCGTTTTTATAGGACGAGATCAAGAAAAAATGGAAATTGGTACGGAATCAGTTTGGAAAGAAACTACGAAATGTACCGGAAGGACGATCAGGTGACGAAGCACCCCTCAATTACGAAACGTACAGCATCTGGCCGTATTTTGAGTCCATGCTATTCCTGAAAGATCATATGAAACCAAGAAAATCTGGCGGAAATTTGCAACCTGATGGCGCCGCGAATACTAGGATTGTTAATACGCTAGAAATCGCATTTCCCCCAAATAAAAAAAAATGTTGTTAAATCAAAGCTGAAAAATCCTTCTTCTTTTTGAAATAATACGGGAAATAAATTTTAATTAATAAAAGGTGGTATAAAATATGGCAGAAAAACTACCATTTTCGTCTAGATGATCTAGATTTAACTGGTTTAAACAAACTCTAGAAATTGCTACGCCTTTGAAAATGAAGTTTCTACTCAAAGTTTTAATCTTGGCTATATGATAATTGCTTGGAGGGTACACTTTAGATAAATACCAGAGCTTAGAAAGAATGAGGTTGTTCAGTATCCAAGATTTCTGAAATATATTTAAGCGACGTTTTTGATGCACTGCTATCAAAAAAATTATTGATTTTATAATTTTTAAATAGTTGGCGTCAACAGTATCATTAATTTTTTTAGCAATTTCTAGAATCAGTTTCTTGCAAAATTTGAGGACCTGTGCAGCAATTATTTAGTCTAAGGAAAAATGATTTCTTAACATTCAGTTTAATTTTAGCATATAGGCTAAAATTATCGATTATTTTTTAAACCTTATCGAACTCTTCATCATTACGAATAAAGATGACTATATCGTTGGCATAGGCAATAACTCTATAAAAGTTATTGTCTATGAAACAACCTTTTATATTGTTACTTATTTTTCTAATTAAAGGTTCAATATACAAAATAAACAGCGCCATGCTTAAAGGGCAGCCTTGACGTACAGACGATTTGATAGGAATTGAATTTGTTAACAGATCGTTAAATATGACTTTGGATGTTGCTTCACTATATAAGTTCCGAATGCAATTCACAAATTGTAGTGGGAAACCGAACTTTTCCAAAATAAGCCAAAGAAAATTATGGTTGACTCGATCGAAAGCCTTATCGAGATCAAGGCTCACGATTGTACCCTCTAAACGTTTATTGCTTTCTGCTTTAATTATTATGTTTCTGAGATCTTAAGCATGCTGCTTGCCATATAGGGGCCAATAAGGGGCTCAATTAAAGGTTGCATTCGGTTGTACAAAATTTTTGTAAATAATTTGTAGTCACAATTAAGCATGCTTTTTGGCCTTCTGTTGGTGATTTTGTGAGAATTGTCTTTTTTAAGCATTAAGGTTATGATGCCTTAAGCAAAAGAAGTATTTTGAAAAGCACCGCTCAAAAAGCCGTTGCATAATCTCAATAAATCATCCTCAAGCTGATCAAAAAATGTAGAATAGAATTCATACGTTAAACCGTCGGGTTCAGGGCTCTTTTTCTTCGTTGACTGCTTAAGCGCTAGTTCTAGCTCTGATATTTTGATTGGAGCTATCAGGCTATTACAGTCTCCCAGTGAGAACCTTTTATTAGTAGAGCTGAAAAAGTCTCCAGCACCAGGAATAAAATTATTGGCAGTATCCTATAAGGTTTTAAAATGACTTTCGAGAGCAAACTTAAGTGCTTAAGGCTCTGATGTTAAAAAGCCATCAATATCTAATATCATAGGACAGCTGGTCCTGTTTGTGATCTGTTTTGAAATTTGAAAAAGGCTAAGTTTTTCATCTTCCAATATGTTGCAAGTACTGGTTTTTAATTTTAAATTTTCCATTCGTGATTGTTCAGTATTCATTAATTTTGATTTAACAAACCTCAGCTCCTGAGAAACATTACATCCTTCGTTTTGCTTGATTGTAGTTTCTTTCAAGCAACGATGCAAAAAACTTTTTGAATCAGATATTTGCTTATTATAATCATACGATTTTGCTTTATAAAAGTATTTGGCTTTTACTATCATGTGGTTTGTCCACCATCTGCAAAAATGTCATTGTACACGTTTCTTCGGCGGAATTCCCGATCAACCTTGATGAATTCCGCATTTAACGTCTTCATCAAACAAGATTAAAGGATTTATTTTCCAAAATTCCCTTCCACAAGGGGTAACATTTGAATTTGAATCCGTCTCGTATTTAATCATTAAAGAATGATGATCTGTAAAAGGCGTAACTAAAGTTTCAAAACTTTTGACTGCTTTTAAAAAGCTATTTGGTCCATACACTCTGTCTAACCTAGACATTGAAGCACCTCTGAAAAAGGTGAACGGTGTATTTGAGTCAAACGAATTCCCAATATCAGAAAGACATAAACTGTCTATAAGCTGCTTTAGTCCCTGACATGTATTTTTAACTGTTCCGTTTGAATCTTGTCTTAGTAAAATACAATTAAAATCACCTAAAATAACATTAGAAAAATCGTGAGACAAATGAGCAAGAATATCTTGAGTAAAAAGCATGTCGCGTTCTTTTCTAAACCCTGAACCAGAGTGCTCGTAGATATTAATGAAATTAAATCCACCGATCCGTATGAAAATGATTCTTCCATTGGGTTCAACACTATATCCGTAAGATCAATGTTCCTGCGGATCAGTACAGCTGTACCATTATTATCCTCACTAATGTTAACGAAGGCTGTATGAGTTGACAGGAAACTTCTTGAAGAAACACTATGTCTACGTCATTGTTCCAAACAAAATCCCGTAACAATTTTTTTCTTTAACGTAGAACAGATTGCATTGATGTTTATAGAAGCAATTTTTCTTGAAAACGTTGTAGTGTTAGAATTCATTGTGGTACTCATCGTTGGTGTTTACTACAGTGAACACTGTGCGATCGTCTTATTTTTTGTTCCTTTTTGACAACACTCTAGGTGGGTCTCTTGACACTTTTGTTCACTTACCGTCAAGTTCATTTACCTCTCTCAAATTATTCTCATCGAGCCTTCCGATGAAATGATTTGCGTGCGTTTGATGAGTGCCCTATTCTGTTCACTGAATTCGTTCTGCGTGACTATTTCTCAAATCCCGACTCTATCTCGATTAAATACTTCAATTTTCCATTCTCTTGATCCGTAAGAGCATTTGCTTACCACATTATAATAGTTTTTGTTTATAAAGATACTCAAAACACACAAAAACACTAGTAATTACGACTAAACTGGACACCGTAAATATATATGAAGGCGGAATAAACATTGATCATCAAATCAAAATCAACTACGAATAGTCCATCTGACTACTTACACCAATACAAGCAATACAAATATGAACTTATTGAACTTATCTGAACAATATCAGGTGGTCTTTAACTAACTGCACTAATAACCTTTTTTCTATCAGTTTCATTATATAATACTTCTCTTGGCCATTATACAACAAAATGGTCCAGCAAACATAAAAATGACTCAATAAATTATGATATCGATCCTTTCCGCTCGATATCCGCTCAGGGCTGTAGAACATCGAACCCGATAATCGACTGACATTCCTTCACAATCCCGTAACCTATAATTTATCAAAATTGTAATGTCGTAATAAATTCAAAAGTAGCACCCACTTTCAATTCATGCGATATTCATTCCAAACCCCCACAGCATCCACAAAGAACACCTCCTCCGCCTCCACCATCGCCGAATCACATCTTGTGTACGTACAACAATAAATCATCCAAGCGAATGGGGTCGGCAGTTGTTCAGAATCACTCTCGTTTACCCGGTAATGTTTTCAACTCTCGCTCAGTCTCTCTCTCTCTCTCGCCATCGTTTCTGCTTGACAAACACATGCCATGTTTAACCAGCTCATAATTGTCAACGCACCGACCGGATGAAAGTGACACCCTGACTCTCAGACCCCCACAGCAACCTGCCTCGGCCCTGCCAAGACCGTCGTCACAGCGTTGGCTAAACTGGTCTAATACAGTGAAATCATAGTCTCGACAAATCGGAAAACAAATAAAACTCAGCTAGGGGATATGTTCCTGCCTTGGGTCGTGGTTGATTCTAGTATTATTCGGTGGAAGACTGTGACTTAACAGCTCCCAAAATAGGGAGCAACGGCCAATACTGGTGCCCTTAACCTTTGAGAACATGACCGCAGGATGCTGAACATTCAGAAGTGGGATCCTAATAGGACCGCAACAAGATGTATGTTGTGAGAGGAAACAGATTTCCAACCAACAAATCTCCCGAGAAAGTTTCCCACATCGCGTTCCTATTTTGCCTGCAGCATTTCTCAATCGGCTTGAAGATTTATAGACTTTGTCGAGTGGCACGTGTACGCACAAAACGGTAGTACCATCCATTATACATGTATCTATGAAGACGTGTCGCACTGTGGTTTAACGTCGGAGCGTGTACACATATTTGTTTCCGAAGGCTTTGCCTCTGACAGCCCATTTGCGGTAGATGTGTTTTCCGAGGCGGTACATCGGTAAAATGATATTCTTTGCTGGTTTGCCGCAGGCAGGCAGATAAACGACTGATGCGAGGGCGTAGATAAGTATTTGCTCAAGTGATTCATTTGGGGGAGCCCCGTACGTGCACCTTCCCATTTACATCTACCACATTCCTAAGGCAGTTTATTCGCTCTCCGTTGTGCAATGCCATGCGTCTCCATTGCACAAGACGCTCGGATTTGTTTTCGTATTGAATGAGTAAGGACATTGGTCAAGCAATTTTTTCCATCTCATCCAAGTAACCTTCCCAAAATAACGAGTCTTCTTTCTTTCTATCCATTGCAGCATACCAGCAAACCAAAGAATGCACCAAAATCACCATGTCGCTGCCTCAGGTCACCGAACAGCCGTTGCCATCGCCACCGTTGCCGTCCTCAGTATTTTCACCCCACCGCACACGGCATCGGCCATTCCGACCATTTCCGAATCGCCCAAGGAGGGAATAGTGTATCGTATGAAGTTTTGATTCCTATCTTCTCATTGTGTTCACACTTTTTTGTTTTTTGTCCCCTCCTCCATCCGAATCACATCGATTTCAATCATAACGATGATTTCTGTTTTTTCCCCCTCTCGCTATCTCCTCTGAACTACTGAAATTAGAAAAATGTTTCGGACCAGAAGATCCGGGCCCGTGCCAGGGTGTCAACAATCGGTACCACTTCGATCAAACGACCCAGAACTGCACCCAGTTCACCTGGGGCGGCTGCGGAGGCAATCTGCAGAACAATTTCGAAACGTACGAGATGTGCATACAGCAGTGCACTAATGAGACACGTGAGTATATGTACCTTCTCAGAATGGACCTGAGCGCAGAGAGGCTGGACGATTTTCAATTTTACCTGCCATCAGGGTACGCGTGAACAAGAATTCCCGAATTTCGATCTCGGCTGGCCTCCATCCAGACCGGAGCTGCCGTGCTTTCCGATGGACTCCTGTGCATCCCGGAAGGCGAGAAAATAGCCGGTCTTATGCTACACGGTCCCGAGCGAGTGCAAGAACAAAAGCATTCCAGAAATATTAGCTTTTCGTAACATCATAACACACTCCAGCCTCTCTGCATCGTCCGGTCCCAGCATGCTCGATGCACGCAATTCTCATTAATTTCCAATGGACGCAGAAACGCAGCCTCCGGTGCAGCCATCATCGACGACGGACAGTCCATCGACGACGGTGCAGACTCAGACACAGGAAGCCCTGTCGCAACGGTACTCGTCCAGTAGCACTCTGGCGCCGGTTCCGGACGAACTGAGGGGATCGGAGCTCACGTTCAAGGAAACGGGTTACGAGAAAACGTTCTTGTTCGCCAAGAATAACACGTTCATCCAGATGGACGGAGAAACAATACAAACATTTCAATTAAGGTAAGTTGAGAATGGGAGTGGACGGACAGTGGGTGGACGGTGGGTGGTGGATTGTAACGAGTTGGTTCCGCAAGAACGACTACTTACTCACGCAACGATGGAGCGAGCCAACAACAGTGACCGTTGGCTTCTTTGGTTGTTAGAATTCTATTGGAACTTTATGGCGGCTCCGGGCCAAGCGTTCTCTGAGTTATTCCAAAGAACTTTCCATACGACTGGATGATTTTGCATTTTAAGACAAGGAACATGATTTCCTATGCCCGAAGAGTTGGGAAAATGCTCATCGTAATGTGTTTCTCACCGGTCCACTAATCTAACCCGCCCATCATGGGTTGCCATGATGAAAATTTCTCCAATCATACTAACGGAAAAATGGTACAGGCATAGAATGCTCCGAATTAATAACTATAGAAATGAATTCAGAACACTTAGTTGAGAACATTCAAATAGCAAATTATAATTAACAAGAAGCTTAAAATAGCATTGCTAATGTTAAACTCTTTTTTTCCTAATATTAAACTTCGACTCCTCCCTTAACAGAACAGTTCGCCATTTCTGCCCAGTCTAACCAATATGGGATTTAGCGAAGATCGCAGCAAGCGAGGCTTTGGAACTTATGTGTTTTGTTTTTTGCTGTTGCGTAAAGCAGCGAAAATGTTGTTGAAAACACGGTGTCGATCTCGGTAATCAATTCTCCGCGAGTGAAATGTTCTTTCGTTATTTGATAGTTCACAGGTTAGCTTTACAGTAAGATCCTCTTACTGAAACAATATTGTGCGGTAAAAACAATCACTACCCAGGTAACCAATAAGCATTGAAATATGCACTAATTCTGCATCATACTTGCATTCACGATTTTTCTTGCTGTATATTGGCTGTCTGAATGCATAGTTGTTGTAAAATAGCATACCGTAAGGTTAGCTGTTTGATATCTGCATTTTTGTGGCTTGATATATTATTAGAATGACGCACTGAAACTGCTCAGTAAATGTTGTTTAAAAATGTTTACAGATGGCCTGCAGAATTCAGATGAAGATGATTCAATCTCCAAAGTGAGAACTATTGTATTACTATTATGCAGGAGCAAGCAAGGATGATGAAACGCTTCGAAAATTTGGACAATCATCGATTTGTAAACAACTTTAACTAAGCATTTTCAGTGCGTTCAAAGGTTCAAAGGCTACACGGAGAAAAAAAAACTTTAGTAAATACAATCATGTTTTAAGTTGTTTCAACCAAAATTTCATTTTGAAATTGGCCTAAACAAATTCACGGTTTACATCGACAAAGTGCAATGCTCGTCGTAAACTAAAAAGTAACGTTGTTTTTGGTTTGGTTTTATACCTGAATATAATAAAAGTTTAGTTGAAACAACCATAACATTGGTTGTTTCATTTTGACAACTGTTAAATCTAAGGTAAAGTCAAACAAAACTAGGAGTTTGTTTTAATCAATTTTCGGTTTGAATCAAACCTACTAGTTGTTTGGAATAATCAACAAAATACTTGATTAAACCAACCATATTGGTTGAAACAAGCAACAATATTTTTAATATCAAATAGATATTTTTTTTCACATCCTATGCGGAATGCCAAGAATTTATTTTTTTAATTTTTCATTTCACCGTTGGTGAATTGAAAACTGCCCATCGCATTTGAAATCTTTTCAGCATTAACCAACAGAACGGGGTTTTAACTAATTTGTTATAAACTTTGGGTGTCCGAACATGTTTTAGCTTTTTTCATGCGTAATGATACTCATGATGCCACATTGAGCCTGTTGATGTCAATAACAAGTAAATATAAAAATGAGAGAAAAAAATATTTCCCCTAATAACAAAGTAAACAAACAACAACGTTAAGGCAGATTTTTGGCCTCCTTCAAAAATCCTGCAATGAATCCCTCAAGATGTCCTTGCTGCGCAAAAATTCGGCAAGCTCCGAAGCGGCGGCAACATTTTAAACTTTTAAATTTCAAATAACTTTTGCTTGTCTGGCAGTTGCAACAAGTGACAAACAAAAGCTCTTGTGATATCTGGCTGACAGCTCAACAGAAACAATCCTAACATTTAGTTCGTTTTAAACTGTTTTTAAGGTTGATATTTGCGTTATCAAAAAATCAGTTTAATTTTACCTGAGCATTTAGGTTGATTCAACCAAACATCACAATTTGTACGAGCTGTTTCTGTCAACCTTACTTTTGATGATAAGAAATCTGTTTATGGTTGAAACGAAACTAAGGTGTTAGTTTGAATCAACAAAATTTCCATTTGAATCAATGCAATTTTTTCGTGTGTAAATAAAATGAAGAACTCGTTCGATTCAACTGATGTCGAGGATTAGAAACGAACATATGTTGACTTTTGTATAACCAGAATTGTAGTAAGAATTACAACCAAAAATTTGTTTGTTTCATACTAGACTCATTTTTCTCCGTGTACAGGTTGTTCGTTCACGATTGGAGCGTCCAGCGCTTGTGCACTGCTATAGTTCCGAGCTATTTTGCTGGTGATTAGGGTGTCTCTAAAAATCAGTTTTTTCATTGTAACTTTTTTGTTTCAACTCTTAGAAAAAATAATCTCTAAGAAGAAGTGTGGAAAAAATATGATAGTTTTTGCTGAACTAAGTGTTTGAATATATTTTATTGTTCAAAAGTTAGGGGTAATTTTACCGAAAAACATGTCCAATTTTAAGCAGTTCCCGCTCGTTTGCCCCAGGAGTACCCGGGCTCATTTATATTGCATTATGTTCCTTAATACCCATTTAAACAAGAATTTGATGATTTTCTGGACAATTCTAGCCAAAACAATCATAAGAACGAAAAGAAAAAACGCATGTTTGTAGTTAAAATTACTCGCAACTTTTGAATAATAAGCTGTATTAAAAAATCAGTGGGGTTGTGTACAAGACACGACCGGCTGACGTAGACTACGTTAAACCAAGTGATCGCATTATAATGTCCGGGAAATTCTGTGTAGCTATTATTAGCTTTAAAAAAGGTTTCAATTATTCGTGCCGGTCAAGCTACCCTTACTGATAGAAGCAGTTTTAGTCACAATATGACGGGTGCGGCTCTTATGGCACATTAGACCAGCGTTTTGAAGCCAGTGTGTAAGAAAATTCTATTGTACGCTCTTGAGATATTATTTGGTGGCTCTGAAAAGACTGTTTGGTTTATGAAGTCAGTCCGTGGGAAAATTCTCTCGTACACTCTTTATAACTCTTTGGTGGCCCTGAAAGGGCCTTTTGGTTTAAATGATGACACTCCAACAAACATCGGTGTTGAATTAGAGCTTGTTCAAACAAATTTGGAGAAGTTGTTCAGCTATTCTAGAAGAAACAGCTGAATAGCTTCTTCAAACTTTTCGAACAAGCTCTAATTCAACACCGATGTTTGTTGGGACGGTCACGGTTGCACGTTTCACGATGGACCATCTTTAAGACCTAGAAGATAGTTGAGGATCTGTTAGGGAACATAAAATTATTAAATTAATGATAGTTTTGCTCATTCTTATAATCATAATTGCTTAACATTACTAAATGTTTATTCGTATGTCATACCTGTGCCTGAATGGCCTGCATCTTGGAATTCTCACCATCGCCGGAACCATCAACAATGTTTTGCATCGTTTGGGGGGTTTCAGTAACGACAGGCTGCGGAGGAAATTCTATAATACGTACATACAAACATATATTTTGACTGATGCCTTGTCTCCTTTTCAACATTCACCATTTAAATACCATTCCATTTGGATCATTTGTATACAATAGCTCTCCAGAATTCAAATTACGATAAAATTCGTTATCAGAAAATATCCGACAGGTTTAGTGATTGTTATGAAAACACAATAATCAATTGCAACTTTTTCAGATGTGTAAGTGTCTCTAAAAATGTTCAAAGTTCAGGAAGTTTTATCAAACAGAAAATAACAAAAATTATCTTGCAGTTTTTATAAGGTTACATACAAGTATATAGGGTACATGTCCCTTGACGATTATGTAGCGCACGAGTACAATTTTAACTATAACTCATACAATAATTTAGCTAGAAACGATATTCAACTAGATATTCTCTGACTTTTCATGGTCCAGTTCAGCAAACGCCTTATTGAGCATGTCTTAGCAAAAGTATAAAATGGCGGCTTGCACAAACCGACGCGATTGTGCGCCCCCATAATCCGCCATTTAACCTCATCGCGACAATCGCTGTTTGGGAGAGCCTTGGTGCTTACCCCCACCATCTGCTACGCGACTACCAGCTACCTCTGCGACCAGCTCCGCTGCCGGACGAATGAGGCAGCTGCGACCATCTACCTGCGACCAGCTACCAGCGACCAGCTCCGCACAGCTTCAATGCTGCCAAACGACTGAGGAAAAATTTTCCTTAGTGTTCGTTTTACACCGTTCTCAGTTGCGTGCGAGACGTACATGGAGAGACGAATGACATAATTGGTTAAAGTCTCTCTCTAATACAAAGAAGAAGAAGATGATGCAAGACGTTCCTTGTTTCGATTTGAAATCTGTGATAGGAAATTTGGTAAATTTATTCTGCAAAATGACATTATAAGACATCACCTTATATTTGCGTTATTTTCAATAGTTTACTATTGATTGAAAATAATGTTTGACAATTGAACTAGAGCGCGGTAAAATTTCCGACCGATTGAGAAAGAAATCATGTAAATCTATCGTGGATTATTTGAGTTATTCGCGTACAAAACGTACGGTTTTTCGTGACGGTCGCAATATTTTTGATTTTCATTTGACATCCTACCCTTGCCGTAAGACGTAGTCTACGTCAAAAACTTTGATGAGCAAAAACGTGCGCTATAACGTTATCTACA
>JASCZW010016636.1:0-18373 GCA_034211315.2 Aedes japonicus | reverse complement strand
ATTTTTAAGGTCTCGATAAATCGTTCTACTCCGGTGGTATCGAAAAGCTAGAGAAACGTTGGAATAATTAGTTTACTCTAAAAGGAGATTATATTGATGATTAAACATGAATTTTGACAAAACAAAGTCACATTAATTGTTATGTTATGTATTCTCCGTGCGTGGAGTATAGATTATGATGTAGAAGGAGATGTTCATCACCATGAGGCACCAAGAGTAAACATGAATGTTTCTGGCTAGAATGAAAGATGTGAAGAGAAGTGTAGGAAGTTCCGTAAGTGTGCGGCAGGCTGGAAATAGAACAGATGTTTTTATTTTTAGGAAAATTGAGCGAAAGGGCATGTATCCAATGGTACTCGAACCATGGACGTCAATCTTTGCCTAACATTTCTCAGTTTTCCTAAAAATAAAAACATCTGTTCTATTTCCAGCCTGCCGCACACTGACGGAACTTTCAACACTATCTCTTCACATCTTTCATTCTTGCCAAAAAATTAATGTTCACTCTTGGTGCCTCATGGTGATGAGCGAACATCTCCTTCTACAAAACAAAGTTGTTTTCCTACTATGGCCCGGGAATTATTGACCGATGTGTTAACTGGGACAAAATGCAGGCTCATACATTGCCCATGGTATCGCAATTGTGATGGGTAAAGTGGTCTGCTAAAACAAATGGGTTATACCACAATATTCTTCTAATTGGTCACAGTGATTTTAACGGCTCTACAAAAAAATGGTCCTTGCTGAATATGTTGTGAGCGGTCCCGATGGAAACGTTGAGATCAGCAGCCTCAGCCTAGTTACCGATTTGGCCTAGTGAACCGTTCTGCTTGATGACCCGTTAGGCCTTTTGGTATTCTGCCTAACGGCGTTCGACCTAATTATCAATTCGGTATAAAGATTTCGAACTGATTTCATACTCTTGAAGATTTCAGGGCTTGCTTCAGGGCTTCAATGGAACTCCGGCCTTATTTTGTCTTCCGACTTAGTGAAAGCAAAGTCGGCCAAACTTCACGTCGTCCCCAGCTTTATATACTTGCGTTGAGTAGCATAGTATTTTAATGTAAGAGTCACGTGAATATCGTAGAAAGCGAAATTCTTAAAAGTAGTCAGGTCGGGTTACAAAACCAACCGCTATCGTAGTATTAAATGTTCAATGAAACTTAATGAAATCAATAGAAGAAGACATTTTTGAACCGTTTGCTACCCGTTTTTGAGGACCCTGATAGGGAAAACCAAATTTAGAACCTTTTCATATTCAGATTTGTATGGGAGCAAAAATTTGGTCATTTTACAGCACAGAATTGATGTTTGTATTCTATAAGCACGTAATTAAAATTTTAATAACAAAACATTGCGAATTTTTTCGATCGAATGGTGTATGAATGAAGTATCAATTTCTGTTCAGTCGAACGAGAGATATTAGCGTTTACAAACCTTTGACCGTAACGCTCTATCGTTTTAAATTTTTAAATGTCACCCTCGGAATCGAAAAAAGAAACGTACTCCTACGATAAAAATCAGTAACTTTTCCAATATCTAATGATAAACGATTGCATCGAGGATTACTAGTCCGTGATCCACACCAGAATGTAATTAAATAAGCTACACACGTGCTATTAATCACACGGTTCCGCGTGTAATGCGATTATAAAAATCAAACAAACACTCTCTGATTTACTCATTCGATGATGAAGCAATAATTCATTATCAGTCTCCATTGTCCCCCGGGTCCACCGAACAATTTTGCCTACTGTCCACTCGAACACTGGATAAAGGCCAGTCAACCGTGGCGTCGTCGTCGGCTGGCTTGGCGCGTGACCATAAGCTCGGTCGGAATCTGCACGTTTTGCTCCTATACCAAATTTCATTATAAATTAAAACTCGCAACTCAGCCTACGGTACGCACATACTTTTGATTAAAATAACTCATGATGATTTATGTCCTTCGTGTGTGGCCTGTTGTCAGTGGGTAAGACCCCCGAAGTCTTGACCAGGCGGCAACAAAAAGCATAATTTAATATTAACATAATTAAGTTCCTACCCACCGTTCCGATTCGCATCGTCCTTAACGGATTTTTTTGGGGATTACATTTTCCTTGTTTGTTCATTACCTCGTCTTGCCCCCTGTTCAGCGAAGGTTCATTTACAAGAGGATCTCTGTTGTTTCAGCTTCCGTATAGCTTTCCGGATGTTGAGTTGAGCAGATCGGGAACGATGAGGTGCTAGTGGGTAGCAGCGCTGGGATTCATTGTGTACCTGTTATGTTAATTGCCATTCCGATAATGGATAGCTCCGATGGGTGTGTGACCGTTCTGCTGCTGCTGGTGGGTGTGTATTTATTGTTTGGCTCTATCTGCGGTTTGGTGCTTTATACGATTTTTTTTTTCGAGATCTGTTTGTTGGGGGGCTCTGCGTATGTGCAAAATAAACAGAAGTCTGAAAGTGAGCGGTTATTGAATTCACGCTGTTTCAATACAATTAAAATGTAATTTATTTGCGAAATTGAAACAACAGCGCTGGAGGACACATGCATACATACCGCAAAAAAGGGTCATTGTTGGCTCGAATTAACGACACCGTGTTGTGCTGATTGTAGCTAATTATTGCGGAAGTGGCGAGACCTGAAAACTGAATGCCCTCCAGTCTCAGAACGCAACTTCTACGACACTGGGAGATTATATTTTACTGAAGGTGCAGAAATTTGCAATTTTCTCCAGCTTAGATGCCGGAAACAAAATTGCAACATAAATTTCCGCTACTTTTCGGTGTTTATTCGTTCGTTCGCTCATGCTCATGGTTTAGGAGGAGGAATGTGCACTCTTTTTGTGCAAACGAGCTGCAAAATGTATGAATTTCAAATTCGCTCGCTTACTTTATGGTTTTCTACATCTTGCCTTGCACCGAGAGCATTGAGAGCTTTACATCCGCAAGGCAAACAGAAATTTGAGAATATCGTCCACTTCACTTTCTACACATTTAGAAATTATGAATTTTACACAAGACGTAATTCATGTTTGTGAAAAGTCGGGGAACGTTAAGAAAGATTTCGTGTAAAATTATGTCTCCTGAAACTGACTCATACGCAATTCGTCGAAGGTTGTCTTTGATTAAATTTATTTTCTCATCTTTTTCAAGTCATTCTTATGTGCTAAAGAATGCTTGCATATGTTGGTCTCAGGGGCAGAAATTTACATGACATTTTGGTAGTGTGTAGCATTCATGGAAGGTGTAGGGTTGCGATAGTACAAGTTAAATCTCAGTTGAGTAGCTAACGGTAAATCATGCTGAATCATTCCTCTAACAGGATATATTCTAAAATATAAAATATGTAATTGGTTAGCTATTCTTCCAACGGTTAAAATTTTTGCTTTTCATCTACCTCTTTATTTTCAGCAAAACAAGTTGTTCCACATACGCTCAATCTTGTATCCATACTTCCCACTATGCTTTTTTTCACTCTTACATAAATCATTAACGGACTGAACCCTAGTGGAAATATATCTTAAACATCTAAAAATCAACATTCACCCCTAAGGCATCGTCCGGTTTCGTTCTGCTTCAATAGTTTCCCATCTTCGTTTTCGTGTTTACATCGAGAGAGAAAAAAAAATCCTTCCATCCTCATCTGAACCCCTTTCTCATTGAACAAAACTAGAAGAATCTCAACAACACCGAAAATTCACATCGCACGGAAAACGTCTCCAGGAAGTGCGTCTTGCCTTTCGCATTCAATAGGCACAGCAGCTCAAGGAAAGCCAGCAGTAATAGAATAAAATATTCAATAACAGATATTATCTCCCCAGGTGTTCCTCCCAGATCTCCAAGCCTGGAAGAGTTGACCTAAGGTCAATATGTTGTCCTCTCACTGCCGATGGTGGTCTGACCGTTAGGATGGCTGCTCGAATTTATCGAGGAAATCTAACGATCTTTGCCAGAGAACGGACCTAGTGGAGGGGAAAAGGAATCTTGTCGTGTTTAGATGAGCTGTCCGGGGAAGGGGTCGTCCTGGGTTAGGCGGTATTGCGAATGGGAATGAGCGTGTTTCGTCGGTCCGAAAGGATAACCGAGGCAAACAAACGATTGTCTGCAAGTGTATGTACGTGCGCTCCCGAGTCCTTGAATGCGAATCTTCTGCTGCCGACCGGCCGAGCTTCTAGGGTGTTTCGTTTTGTCACAGCAGGACAGGACCGATTTCGTTCGAAAGTAATGAGCCTGAAGCTAAATAAATTCGAATTATTTTCAGTGAATTAGATTAAATTGCTTTTAGCGCTAAAATGCTTTGGGAATGACTGGGGGGGTTTAGGTAAACTTCAATGCATGAAACTAATGTGGGAAGTCTTTGACGATGATAATGAAGATGAATGAATTCCATTCAATGCTAAATAAATAACCTCATTTGAAAATTGAAAGCACTAAAGATGCGATGCATTGAGGGCTTTGAGATGAACAGTTCAATAGAGAGTTTGCTTTTATAGGAATGTTTTTATTTTCATACTCAATAACAGGACCCTGGAGAAAACAAGAATTAAAACATCGAATCAATCAAAATTGATTCCAACTCAGGATTTGATCATGTTTTATCCATCCTACAACTTTATTGTACAATTTAAGTGTTTAGCTTCACGTGAGGTTAAACATCGTGGTATCTAAAATTGAAATTGATAATAACTTTCTGGATATTCTTCATACTGTATGAAATTGGTCAGTATCGTCATTGTCGTTGATTTTCGTATCTTTTTATCACCAATTACTTTGCTTAAACAGCTCGAAAACCTATATTTAACGAGCGCAATCGATGACGTTTAACCTCACTTTTGCGTTACCTGGATTCCTTCATAGAAGGCTATGAATTTCTGACGCATCTCAAGCAAAAGAGGAGCAATCTGGAAAGGATTATTATCATTAAAGGTCTGTATCCGCAATAATCCGGACACCTCAAAACATGAATAAAACATAAATTTTGCATTATATTTCCGTCGTAGTTGTTTATTTCAGACTCAAGGGATGTGTTTTAACAATTCGTGAAGACAAAACATAGTTATTCGGTATTTGCATAAAATGTTCGAACTTTGCGCTTAACTCCGTCCATTAGGGTTTGTACAGACTCTTCAGAAATCGTAGAAGCCGTCTTTGTCCAAATTTGCTGGAAGTGTTTGATGTCTTTGATTCCTTGCTTCTTCCCAGAAAGCTTCCGCTTCATCAGAGCCCAATATCTCTCGATAAGTCGTAGCTCTGGGCAATTTGGCGGGTTTGAGGTTTTTGGTCGTTCTGAAATGCTCAGTTGTAGCATTTCTGTCCATAGCAGAATAAAAAACCAACCCTGGAAGCTGCTTGAAATCCTCCAGGACATAAGTTTCATCGTCCATAACAACGCATGAAAACTTCGTCAAATATTCGCAGTACAAACGTCAAGCCCGTGATTTTCTGTTTGTCGTTGCGATTTGGAACTGTTTTTACTTTACACGACTTAAGTCCCAAACGTTGTTATGATTTTTGGACAAAACCAGGCGACATCCCTATTTTACGAGCCACCGTTCGAATGGAGAGATTTGGGTTTTTCCTTAATATCCTTTTCACCTTTCGGTCCATGACAAGATCAGCGTGTCCAATGTTTCTGTCATTTCTCGGTTTTATCTCCACCGTCAAACGTTCCGAAAATGATTTGAGCACATCGTGAACAGTGGATTTAGGCAAATCCAATGTTTTTGCAAGTCAGAATTTGCCGTACGCCCGTACAAAATTCGCTCGCGCACTTTTCATTCGACGCCATCTTGAATACTAAACATGAAATGTAAACATCAATCGAAGTCTTTTTCATCATAGACTCTCAGCTATACCACAGTGAAATTTTTCATTCCTACGTGCACTATTTCAAAAGTTACAATGATTTGAAGGTGTCCAGATTAATGTGGAAACTGATTTTCGATGTGTTGGCGTCCAATCTGAAAGCAGCAAAGTTGTAACATGGAGTGATTTTCCCTATTTAGGGTTGGGAACGGCTTCAGCTCCCTGGGACCCGATTCCAAGTACGAGTTACAACGCTCGTTTTTCGCATCATGATGCTTCATCTACTGCAAAACATGAGCATTATAGGTAGCTGTTTACCCCGTGCTTGAAATAGGGTTCCAGAGAGCTGAAGCCGTGCCCTACCCTATCTAGTATTTGCCATGAAACTTTAAAGTATTCTACTATTCAGGTTATACAGCATCAACTTAAAGAGTCATTTGATTGGGAAACATGCATGATTTGGATGCTGTCTTGAAATTTACGACCAATTACCGTTAATATCACTATTATTTTCTACTAAAACGGACTAAGAATACGCTGACCACCTGAAAAACTACTTGTGCCTACACAGAAAAAATTAATTTTCACAGGCGCATAAAATTTCCCCTCGTTGAATTCTAAGCCAAAGCAAGCGTAAACAACGATATTGCTTGCAATAAATGGAAATCTTCCATACAATAGACGCAATTTAGGCGATATCCAGCTTTAATTTACACGAATTATCCCAGTAATTTCTGTCATATCTAGCATTCTCTTTATGTGCATTAGATAACACATAAAATTCAATATTTCTTTTTATCTGTATACACTGAGCGAACATATCGAGAGAAATTCATAGAAATATCTTATGAAAATTTGCCATAAGATATTATTGCAAATTTCATACGATTCCCTAATGGAAAGAAGTTCATAGGACGATCGTATGAAAATTTTCCTCACAGAAAAAAAAAATAGCAACCGGGATTCGAACCATGAATCTCGGAATCCAGAGACGAGCCACAATTCCACGAGACTATACACGCTTGATAAGTGATGTCAATCGAAAGTATATAAGAGGCATGTTTTTCTCGACCAATGCAACAATAATCATTTCATACGATTTCGTATGGACAGAGTCTTGGACCCTTGCTTAGTAGTTCATAGTTCCGATCGTATGAAAATCATACGGATAATTTCATGAGTGTAGACTTTCAATGCTTTTGCAGCAAGCCTTTTGGCAGCTCTCAACTTAAGTCCGTTTCAGTTAGTATTCGGCCACATCTTCTCATCCGTTGTGCTTTTGGATAAGCGATTTACAAAACAGCGGTTGAATTGTTATTTCAGTGTAAGAAACTTCATTAAGATTCATACACATTTCCAGAAGTTATCGCAGATGGAACTCAAAAGACGTGAGAGAAATCTGCAAACTCACATTGAAACCCCAACACTCAGTCAGGTGGAATGATCGCAAAGGTTCATTCAATCGCGCGACAACCCGATGAAGTTCTGGCTTGACTTAGCCAGCTGCCATGACAGCCGGGGTGTCATGGAATGGTCTAAAGGGTGTCTCACATCAAATTGCAACACAAAAAAAAAACGTTGTAGAAAATTACCCATTGGGTGTTTTCTGTTGATAATTTTGATAGAAGTGGTTTAGAGTGTTTTTTTTTGTTTTTATCGCTGTCAGTATTTCGAAAATTGGAACAAATTGCGTCACCCGAAAAGCAACCTCGTGAATTGATTTTGCGCAAGCTCCTGCAAAATCCTCAACTATCTCATCAGGACATCAGGACATGGATGTTCTATTAGCGATCAGGATCACAAGCGTGTCGCGAAAGCGTTTAAGCGGAGTCCCAATGCTTCGGTCAGGGATGTGGCAAAAAGTTGAATCTGTGAATCTTGACGAAAGCAGAGAGCCAAAGTCAAGGCGGACTTCCAGCAGCTTCCGGAGCTACTATTCTTTACCACCCAGCAAAAGTTTGATGTTCCGGAGGAAGTAAAGAAGCAGAAACTTTCAAAGAAATAAGAAGAAATACCAAGGAGTACATGATTTGGCAAGCGATCTGCTCATGTGGAAAACGAAGTGCATCCGTTCGTGACTACCGGGACTGTAAACGGGGAGATCTACCTCAAGGAGTGTCTACAGAAGCGTCTGCTTCCTATGTTGAAGCAACACGAGGGCCCTACGATCTTCTGGCCGGATCTAGCTTCGTGCCATTATTCAAATGTTGTCCTGGAGTGATACTTTCGTAAGTAAAAGCATAAATTCTCCACCTCCCCTCTTCACAACGCAACGAAACTAAGGCCCATCAAAAAATACTGAGCAATTATGAAGCAGGCACACTTTAGGAAAACATGTAGAAAAAATGAGTTTTCGTACAGAAAAAGCTGCAGCCAGATGTTATACAGAACCTTATGAGTGGAGTTAAGAGGTTTAAAAGTTGACTCAACTTACCTGTAAGTTTCCACAGCGTTTTTTTATGATGTGGGACACCCTTTAAGCAGAATTATATTGACGTTATTGAAAAAAGAGCTCTCAACACACGAAATTTTATAAATATTTTCTCCCATCGAATAATATTGAGCAATTATCGAAAACAAATTGAAAAAATGAGACACAACAATCAAAAACCCATTTGTTTTATAGAAGTACTGAAAAAATATGGCAGATCAAGTTGACAGTTCTACTGTAAAGAAATGGGGTGAAAATCCCGGAATTCATCTGAAACGCTGCTGAATAATTTGTCATAGGTTGTTACTTTGAAGTTCAAAAAATGTCTAGCAGAATGAAACTTTAATGAAACCTTGGCAATGAAATGCCTCATCCTGTACGGTCAAATACTAGGTGGATCAAGCTTGAGCACCCAAAAACGAACTATGGTTGCATTCTAACAAATTTTATTGAATGTTTCATCAAATTACTATAATGATAAACAATTGAGCACAAATACTACTGAATTGTTATTTCGAGTGATTATTTTGTATCAATTTGTTTAAGCACTTCTATTTATACATTTTCAAAGAATTTCAAACACTTTCAATTTCTTTGATGATCTTTCGGTATTTGTAAGACCAGCTTTCGCCATCCCCTAATATCAGATTGCAAATAATTCGTGTCGATAAAAACAGGAAAATAAAGTATCAAAGATACTTGATAGTAAATTGAGCCTTAAAATAACATTGTACCAACCATGATGATTTGCAAAATATTTTTATGATGGTTTGTTGAACAGCCTTTTGATTTTTGTCATTAGAGCCATATTCACTTAAAATCTGGACGCACAGCTTATGTTTTAAAAGCGCTCCTAGGGGTCGGTTCGTTAGCAAATTTTTAAGAAAACTTTCTTTTTTCGTGACAAGTGGAAGTAAAAAGAAAGAAATTGATCTGTTTAAATTACTACGGGGTTAAATTCATAAATTACGAAATTGTTGAATTTGGCTAAATCTACTGTGTGCAATGTCCTCAAACGTTTCCGTTAGCGTAACTGTTGTTTTGGAACTTACGAACGGCAACTGCATTGGAACTAGTGATGGGCAATCCGCTCCTGAGCTGTTCCACTGAATTGATTCATTCCAGTGAGCAAATGACAACCAGCTCATTAAAAACCTCACCAGCTCACCGTTCTCATCATTCTCATTTAACACTTCGATCTTCTGTGAGCTGAACTGCCATCGACTCTGTGCCATCAAAAAAGAGAAGAGAACAATTACTGTGTAAAATGAACTGATTCCCTTTTGTTTTCTTTTTTCCACAAATCGACGAACCGGCTGTCACTTTGCGAAGCACAATCTCATGCAACGCCAACAAGTGTAATTTTCGAATCTAGATCTTCTGTGTCGGTGCTAGTATTTACACTAAAGAATCTATAATCTATTTTATTTTCGAAATCCAACGTTATTCAATCTAAAAATGTAGTTGAATCCTTTTATTTTTTTAATCTGAATAATAAATACATGTACAATCTCATTGAGTGGTGAATCAAACATCTCGACTAAAATTGGTTAGTTGAATAAGTAAATCTTGTAATCTTGAACTTCACGTGATCAGGTCACTCATTCAAAGCGATTAGACTTAAACATGTTTGTGAAGTATTTACTATTCTAACGCTGAATTTTATCCAAATTTTGAGTCCTATAATAACCTAGTATAGTCACGTTCATACTTGTGCGTACGTTGACATCACAAAATTCTGCCGAGCTGGTTCTAAGAGCTGTTCAAAAGAACCGATTTATTCCGATGAGCTGATCGGCTCAGATCCGCTCTTTAAAATGAGCTGTATTGCACATCTCTAATTGGAACAATTAGAACAAGTAGAGCAAACCCAGGACTCTCGGATGGCTACATTGCAATAAAGTTCAATTCCAACTAAAGCTCCGTTCGACTGATCCGTTCTTTTGATGCCGCCAAACCGCCAAACCAAACACTGAAACAGAACCGCCAGAATGGCCAGAACATGTGCTCGGAAGTTATATAGGCAGGTTTACAACAAATACTCAGGATGCATAAGGCTTTTTCGCGGCAAAATCTGGACGCCCCTAAATACGTGTATCTCTGGAAATACTTCATCAACGCGTGAAATATTTCGCAGACTGATGACCGTACGTCTGTTCAATGTGTTAAATCTATTTTTGGTAATATCACAAGCTTTGAGATCGAAGATGGCTTCGAATGTAGAGCAAGTGCGAAAAGCAATTGTGTGCGGTCGCAATGAAAATCCGGATCCGGATCCAAGAAGGCTGGGAGCGGGACAAAAACGGATCTCAGGAACCACCAGAAGGACGCGAAGGTGAAGCAAATATTGCAGAAGAGATCAGATATTGCGGTACGTCCTGTGGCTGGTAAAATAAAAATTTTCTCAACTTTCGTGCATGCTTCCAAGCACCGGCAAGGTATGAAGTCGTTCAAGGTGAAAACTGTACCGAACCGTTTTGATAAACAGAATGTGACGGCTATAACCCGAGCTCGCAAGTTATATCGCGAATATTTGACGAAATTTTCCTGCGTGCTTGAAACGATGCGTGCGATGAAACTTTTGTGCTGGAAGACTTTAAGCAGCTTCCTCGAAGGTCTTATTATACTGCCATGCATCGGAGCGGCATACGGCGCAAATTTTTCAAAAAATATTTGGTTTGGCAGACAATATGTAGCTGTGGTCCAAGGGTAAAACAGCTCTATTGAGTTGCTTTGATGCACACAGGAACTCGCGAGTAACTCAATATAACTAGAAATTTGAAGAAATATTAGTATCTTCCATTCAATTCCAACTACCTTTGCTTATCTTCGACAGATACGCGTATTTCGTCTAAAATGTGCAGACTTCTTCATTGTCTCGTACTAATACCTCGACTGGAGTTATTAGTACGAAACACTGAAGAAGTCTGCACATTGTAGACGAAATACGCGTATCTGTCGAAGATAAGCAAAGGTAGTTGGAATTAAATGGAAGATACTAATTTTTCTTCTAATTTCTAGTTACAGGTATTCCACTAAACAGCTCAAACCCTCTTGGATTCAACTCAATATAGTTTGAAATTAAATTAATATTCATCGGTTCTTATCGATTTCCAGGGTTTCGAAAAGTTTGACTTCCAACTAGACTTGCAATTTGTTTGAAAACATTGTGGACATTCTGCTTATGGCAATAGAAGTGGCACAACGGTGAGTCCTACTGAAGTACCATGATGAGCCATGATAGCAATATGGGTAGATTCGTAATTTGCTAAACATCAATTCTGTGAAGCTTGTGTCGGAGTGCAGCGGGCTGAGTTCGTTTGTCTCTTCTCCTGCCCTTGTTACAAAGCACAAATTTTTAATCTGGTCGTCTGGTGGAATGATGCTGCATAAGAAAATTGCAGATCAAGCCAAATCTGATGGGTTTATACAAAGTTTGACTTAATTGGAGATATAATAATAACTTCGTATCGAAAAAGGCAAAGCCTTACACGGATTGAGGTAAATACGATATAAAATTGTACGAGCATATCAGATATGTAGTTTAAGTGAATGTAGCTTGTTTTTCTGAAACATTGAAAATTGCAAGTTTCCAATTGTGCACACTCGAGTGCTGTGGTTGAGCAAGCCAAAGCCTCATCACTACCGAACGGTAAATAAGAAAATATACCGTGAAGAATACCTAAAGAAGTGATTGTTACCATTCCTACGCAGCCATGACGCTCCCTCGCTATTCTGGCCTGATTTGGCATGTTGTCACTACGTCAAAGGTGTTTTAGAATGTTATAAAGTGAATGGAGTCCATGTTGTACCGAAAGAGGCGAATCCACCCAACTGCCCAGAGTTGTGACCTATCGAGCGGTGTTGGGATCTTGTAAAGCGAGAACTCTCTCAATATAAGCAACAAGCTACAATTATGTAAAAATTTCGAAAATCTTGGACAAAAGTAGTAATCTGTCCAGATTCTGTCACGAACAAGCCTTACTAAGGAACGACGAAACGTATGTCAAAATGGATTTTGATCAGCTTTCCTGGCAAAAGTTTTATGTTGTTTGGCTTGAAGAGAAGGCTCTAACACATTTAAATTTCTTTTGCTGGTAAGTCCGCTATAAAATTTACAATCTTGCAAGCAACTTGCTGCTGCGGACAAAAAGCTTATTTTTTCGATACAAACGACCTAGAAACTTAAGGAGTGTATCGAAAAGTAGTTATAAACATTCGATGCGTTATTACGCATAAACTACTGTATATATTTTTAGCGTGTAAGCGCCATTTGCTTTGTTTACATGTCAAAAATGATTATTCGGTTCATTCATTTCCGTTGATAAAGTTGTATTCAAAATGTCGCGAATTGAATTTGAGACTAAAAAGAAAATTCTGCACACTTGGTGCACCGAAAAGGGTGTTACTTACAACCAGATTGCGAAAAGAGTAAATGTTCACCCGGCAAGTGTAAAACGCATCATCGAAAAGTTTGGTAAGGAGTGCTCCCTCAAGGATTTACCAAGAAGTGGCCGGAAACCCGGCTCCAGCAACCCCGATTTGGACCAAAAGTTGTGGATTATATTCAACGGAACAAATCTGCCTCTACTCGCGATCTAGCCAAGAAGTTCAGGACCAGCATCGGAATGATTCAACGAATCAAGCGCAGGAATGACTTGAAGACGTACAAAAGCAGAAAGTGCCCAAACAAACTCCGGAACAAAAGTCTCGTGCCAAAACCAGGGCTCGAAAGCTGTACAGCTGCATTTTGGACAATGTCGACCAGTGCATTTTGATGGATGACGAAACATACGTTAAAGAAGATTCAAGAACGCTACCGGGGCCGCAGTTTTATACTAAATCTGTTGGGGAACGTGTGCCAACCGCAGATACGACTGTTGCGATGGAGAAATTCGGTCAGAAGGTGCTCATTTGGCAAGCTATTTGCACATGTGGCTTGCGTTCTTCAATTTTCTATACAAAAGGAACTATAAATGCTGAGATTTATCAAAAGGAATGTTTGAAGAACAGGTTGCTACCATTATATAGAAAGCACCAGTCCCCTCCTCTCTTCTGGCCAGATTTGGCATCGGCACATTACGCCAAATCCACTCTACAGTGGCTGACGGAGAATCACATCAAGTTCGTAGAAAAAGACATCAACCCACCAAACTGTCCCCAGTTGCGACCGATCGAACGCTATTGGGCAATAGTCAAGCGTATATTTAAGAAGGATGGTACAGTGTCCCAAAACATGACCGATTTTAAGAAAAATTGGGCAGCGGCATCCAGGAAGTGCACAGAGGTCACTGTGCAGAATTTGATGGCAGGTGTCAAATCAAAGGTACGGGCATTCTACAGAAATGAACATGATGACTAGTTTTTCCGTTTGGATCTTTTGTAAACATGTTAAGCTATAATAAACTGAAATAGTATGTTAATTTTAACCATGTTTTCATGCCTATTTTATTATTTGGAAGTTTATAACTACTTTTCGATACACTCCTTACAAGGAAGACTACCTGTAAAACGCTTTCATCCATTCATAAAACCATACAAAGGTCCTGTAAAGTTTTGGCCATATTTGGCTTAGTAAAGAGACACTTCAGAGACACGTGACATCAGGATTAATTTCATCTTAACTGGTTGAGGTCTGTCAACCCACCCAATTATCCTAAATTTAGTTTTGCCTTCAATAGAGAAATTTTGGTAGAATGGTAGATGGTAGATGGTAGAATAAAATGTCCACTAAACTAAAAACTGAATGTTGATGATATTTTTTCCTGATCTGTACTGAAAACCTCTGTATTGAATGCTCGACAGTTTTATTTCATCAAAATAATTCCGAGACAAAGCTGATTTCTTGCATTCAGATATTAAGTGAACTGAGCTTTAGAAGCTGATGTAGTGATTGACATTCGAACTTACTACGTTCAGAACTCGTGTATCAGTCCCATGCTAGTTTGATAATCTGGGGTGTATTTTTATACAAAGTGATTTTTCATGAGGCTCGTGGGGTGAAGTAATTTAACAAGTTATTCAAACTACGTAATATAGCAATATTTTAAAATTCTTACAAACAAGCTGGGTAAAAAGTCTTCTACAGGTGACTACGGGTATATGCACAACTTATAACAACAATTGACATCAATTAGATCGCTGTAGTATAATGTGCACTGCACTACTGTTGAACTTCTCTGTTTTCACACATTCCCTAAACATAATCGATGTATTTTCTGTTAACTACATACTACACCTTGAACAGTAAGAAGTAACTCAGCTTTTCGCCTCACGAGACAACCACGCGATACACGCAGTGCTTGCGAATGTTGGAAATAATCGCCTACAACGCTGCAGCTGCAAAACACCAACCATCCGAGTGCGGAAAACTTGAGAAGTGAAACTTTCCTCGCTTGAGACAGTGGCAAACCATTTCTCAGAGTGAAAACTCTCTGCCACAACATCAATAAAGCTTTCGTTCTCCACCTCTTCCACCCTTCCCACACATGACGAATTTATGATTTCTTGTACTATGCACCACACAGCGCGCACACACAAAAAAAATGGCGCCAGCAAATACAGGTTTCACTTTCATCTCATTTTCCAAAACCCTCGATAAGTATGATGGAACATTCTGAAAACACCAGATCCCGTCACGAGTCCCACGAAAACGGCGAAGGCAAAACTTTTCAAATTGAAACTGATGCAATAACCTTCATTTCGCAGTTGAGGCACCATCATTCTGCCGGCTGCAACACGGTGGTGGCAGCTGCAGCAGAGAGAGAGAGAGAGAGAGAAAAAAAAAGAAAGTATAGCAATATTGGCGTCAAGAAAAATGGGGGAAAATATCAAATTTGCGATAACCGATGCAAGTTTGAGGAAAAGTTGGTGGATGGAAACAAAATGGGAAAATAACTTCGTCTTATATTGATGCAATCGATGCTCGCCTACTCCCGGGGATATCATTATAGGGATAAATTTTCGTTGGTTGCATTTTTGCTGTGGTGGCGCCCGACTGCTGCTTCTGAGGTTGTTTCCGTTTTTTTTTTTCCACTTTTTGCTGAGCAAACAAATCTTTCATAATACAATTTTCCACTATAAAAGAACGCACGCGACTGCACAGGCATCGAATTCGATTACTTCCGGGAAATTATAATGGGAAAATTCTGGCATGAGATGGATCAAAAAATTGAGTAATGGATCGTTTTATTGCGCGAGGGAAGGAACAGCTCAATTCGTTCAGTTGAATTTGTTTCTGGTTTTCAGTTTCATTGCTCGAGAAACCCTAATCAATTCACAAATATGGGTGAATATCTGCTATGAACTTGTTTTAACCAACGAATTGAAACCGATGATCCTTGCTTAAAACAACACACGTTGGTCATAAATCATGCCGGACAACAGGCTCCCGATTCCAACTATGAATGTTGGTCGCCCGTTGGGTGCCATGTCAGAGTGACCATTATTGGTGCCAAAATCAGTGTTGTCATCATTCGCTGGCGTGTGTCTGTTTGCTACTGTTTACAATTAAAAGCCTTCGAGGAGTTAATCATATTTACATTTGCCGGATTATGTTTTATTTATCGGATCAGCATACGAACAACGGTCGGCTCTCGCTTACATACAGGACACAATGCTATGCTGCTATGGGCGCCCATAAATTATGCCGCTGATTGTTAATATGTGAATGACATTCTTCTTTGACACTATCTCCTGAGTGGTTGGCAGTGAATGGCTTCGAGCTGTAGGCACTATTTCATACGCATCTCACGGACACTGGCACAGGTTCTATCGCTAGAGGATTTTCAAATTTATGCTTGACCACGAGGAGAGAGAATGCTTTTGTTCTCATCATTGGCATGGCACACCAGGTCCAAGACTGGCCAGCCTGGCAGAAATGCAGCATTAAGATGTAAATGATATCCTCCTTCATCTTGCCCGGTCTGTACGCTGTGGACTCCATATGTCCTGGAGGCAGCAACAGCCACATCAATTTTCCACCCTCTTGGCTGCTGTCCCTTTCCTGCCACCTCGTATGAGCGCAGAGGAGATGAAAAGGACTACTTTCCCGGACACTTGAGCAGGGCGAGGCAAGCTAATACTTCCGACCCAAATGTATGCTACATTATAAATGGATGAGGTGCACATGAATGAATACCGGGATGCATCTGCATGCAACAAGGAGCGTAACAGCAGCAGGAGAACGGTCAGTATTTGTATCTGGCCTAAAGCGATATTTATTTCCCATTGTTATCCAATCTACCTCTCCTGTGCCGTAACCGTTGTCACCAGGAGTGCACCGATAAAAGGGGATGCCCATTCTACTGGGAGCAGATATCCCATTCATTTTTCCGATGGCATCAAAAATCGCCCCGGGAGACAGAGACCACATGCGATCAATTGTAAATTGTATAAAATGGTTCATTACGAAAGTGGGTCCGGTGACTGATGATGGTGGTGGGGGTGGTGGTTTTGTGTGGGCACCAGCGAGCATGCAATTGTTTATCGGGAGGAAACAAAGAACATATTACACTTAATCGAGCGTAAAATTGGGCTCGAGTGCATTTGTCAAGTTCGATTTTCGGTGGCGGTTGCGGCCGGGAGTTTGATTTTCGTCGTTGATTATATTTATGGTTGATTCCATAGGGGAGGGGAGACATTTACTTCGGCGTGATGGCGCCATTTGAGCTCATCAAGTTGAAAACATTGATTGCATCTAGTATTCTGGATTTAACGGGTCAATTTTACAAGAAGTACATGAGAAGTAGATGAAGTAGGTAGGGTATGTCTTATGCAAGAAAAATCTATCTGTTCACATGAAAAAAGAGTTTCATGCTCATCGAACATTCCTCATTTAAGTCAGCTCCAAGCAATGCTTTGTTATGACTAAAAGAGTATTAAACTCAAATAAGATCTGGTCCAGAAATGTTCCTTATGGCTAGTTCAGAAAGTGATACTAAATTTAATTTATTGATAAGCATTTAAAAAAAATACCCACTTGTCCCGATTCAGGTCACATTAATACTTTGGCAGTGATCTTCTCTTGATGATTGAAATACATGTTTTATAATGCCGGTACACATACTATTTGAGCAGATCCATGTTCTGAACAACCTTGCCATCCTTTTGCAGGATTCTCTTGACAACTGCCTAATAACGCTCAATTGGGCGGAGCTGCGGACAGTTTGGTGTCTATGCAATCGATATGGTTTTCCTGTGGGCAGATAACAAATTCAGCCAGAACCACCACCAGTTGTGTGCTGGTGTTTTAACGACAACAGCAGCTTCTGTAGGCAATCTTTCCGGTATACTCTGGCGTTGATAGTCCCTTTCGTGAAAAAACTGGATCAACGCAAAGCGCAAATGCAAATCGACTGCCAAACTAGCATCTTTTGTCCGACCTTCTCAACCTGAATGAACTTCTCCGAATCAGACACATCCTTGGGAATGACCTCCGTGTAATATTGCGGTAATCTTCCTTAACGTAAGTTTCGTCATCCTGATCCTCGTTCTCCAAAATTCGATCATAGAGCTTCCGTCATCTTTTTCTGGCAGTTTCTCTCTGTTTCGAACTTTGTTTGGCGATTTTCTGTTTGTTATATGTTTTAGGGCCATACCGCCGTTTGATTCGTTGAACCATTCCATACGAAATTCCTGCCTTTTTGGCAAAACCACGCATAGAACCCGAGTTTTTGTTATTGATCGATTTCACAACGCATTTGTCCAATTTTGGGTCACTGGCGCCTTGTTTTCCTCCAGATTTCAGCAAATCAGTAACCGTATTGTTATTGCTTTTACACTGGCAGGTGCTACTCCTACTCGTTTTGCAATTTGGCTAAATGTCACACCTTTCACCTTTCACGCACTCCAATTTGAATTCACGACATCTTTTCTGCAACAGCACCACCGGAAAGTGAAGCTTGACACTGCAATAAATCAAATGAAACGTCAAGTGACGTTGTGTCAAGTTGGCTTGTTTTAATGTGCGAGAGCGTCATAAATGATTTTCACTTGATTTCCATCTCTTTCGCATATGTAACAACCCATAAAAAGGAACTTTCATTTTAGAATGCTATAAAATACCGAGAAAAAATAGTATGCTATAAAAGCTTCTCCCTATCATGCTATAACCATAACAAGATAACATGAATGAGTCCTAAAACGGCATTT
>JASCZW010016635.1:0-18368 GCA_034211315.2 Aedes japonicus | reverse complement strand
TTTTTCTGCCCGGAAAGCTGCCCAAAGTACATCTTTCATCAGTATGCATCCGACATGAAAATCTTTCTATACATCTTTCGAGTGCGTGTTTGGGCCATTCAAATCTGTTTTAGTCTCCAGTTTGTCTGATTACTGATACGATAAAAATGATAACATTTGACGAGATGGATCATCCGGACGGTGCTTTTGTTTCGAATCAAGTTTTATAGGAATGTTGTCTTTCGAGAGTCATGGATTTGCGCTAATTATTCTCAATACAGCTTCAATACATTCTAATGCATTTGCCGATCGTAAATTTCTGCACGACGCTTACTGCAATCCTTCCGAACAATAGTTTTTCGCTCATGGAAAAGTTTAAGAGCACTGTACACTTGTATTATTTTCATTCTTTTGGTTTCCAAATGTATTAACTTTTAAAAATCTTCAATAAATCGTAACAAAACCACTATAAAAGGAGATTCCAAACAATCTGTTGTTAAAATATTCAACAACTAATCACTATAAGCGCTGCAAAAACATAAGCAGTGCGCCCAGTTTTTAAATGAATCGAGCATGATATGATGCAATGTTTGTCCAAAGGAGCAACATAAAATGTAAGTAAGAGAGAGTGATATCGTCATGATGTCTCCTGCTGATATCTTTTTTTAACCTGCCACGGCAATGGTAAAAGAAGAATACGCCTAATGTTATAGCTTTACATCATTCATTATAACATTTTGTTTTATTCCGAAAGATAGATAACTCAAATGATCAACACTTTTTAAGAATTTTAGAAGGTGAAAAAGTTTTCGTAAAAAGCCAAAAATTTGTATAACAGTTTTTGAACATTATAAATTTACTGAATCCTAGAGGGTTTGAGCTGTTTAGTGGAATACTTGTAACTATAAATCAGAAGAAAATTAGAATCTCCGTTTTAATTCCAACTACCTTGCTTATCTTCGACAGATACGCGTATTTCGTCTACAATGTGCAGACTTCTTCAGTAAATTCGTACTAATAACTCGAGTCGAGTTATTAGTACGAGGTAGTTGGAATTAAAACGGAGATTACTAATTTTTCTTCTAATTTATAGTTATAAATTTACTATTTTTTACTGTTTTTGAACATTATAAATTTTTGAGTACACCCTTCATGTAATCAAAACAAAAATAAAGGCCAATATCGTCATATTTTACCCTCTATTGCACTGCCAAACAACTATAAATTCAATTTTAAACACAAGAAATATCCTAAAACTGGGTTCTTGCATTTACTTTTACATTGATCTTCACATGCCCAAGGTAACAAATATTTCGTTACGTAAGTGATGGTTTTCAAACATACGAAAAAGGTTGGGAACTTAAAGAAAGCTGGAAAAATTATAACTTTACGGGATACTGTACCTGTTCATTCACCACTTCGAATTACCACATATTAGCCTTCACTGTTTCAAATGCAGCAAGCAATCATGAATTTCATTTGCCAGATTTTAGATATCAGCGTTTGAGTAGGGTCTATTGTTCGATTACAGATACTCATAAAATGCGTCATAAGGAGTAGGACCAAAAACTGTTTCTAAGGCATACCCTATGTGAGCTGTAGAATGAGATAGAATTGAGACGTTTTCAACATAGGTGAAACGGCTTAAGCACTCAAGACTTAATCCAAAGCACGGGTAACGTTGATCTACAATGCTCATTTTTTGAAGTTTGGCGCTCCATGTAGTGAAGCACCATACTCCAAAAAATGAGCGTTGTAGGTTAACATTTACCCTGTGCTTGGAATAGGGTCTTGGGGTGCTTAAGCCAGATCTCCTACCCTACTTACTTCAATTGGAATCTACGCAGGCCCTGCTTTTTAAATAACGTATTTTGCTTTTGCTGAGAAAAGAACACACCATTTGGTTATTTGGTTATTACGATCAAACAAAGTGAAATAATAGATTTTCCACGCAAATGAGTAATACGTGCCTATACTGAGAATCCTGATCACAAACTGATTTGAATAGTGGTGAAAATCATGAACATTCTTTCCAGAGAGGAAGTGAAATTTGCTTTCTTATAACAGTGCGCTTGTTAGGTGCATTCAGACTCCCTGAGATGAGGTGTCGACTTTTCCACTTGACCACTTAACCACTTAAGAAAAGGAACAGAAGGAACAGAACCACTTAAGAAAAGGAAAAGAAGATCGTTTTAAACTTATCGACAATATGTTCTGATTACATACATGCCAAGATCAAGGATGTCCACTTTTGATTTTTGAATTGTGAACTTTCTCCAAATGTATATTTGATATGCAAAGCAATACTGTGTTCATTTATTTTGGATTGGTTAGACTCATTTTCCGGAAGCTTGTTTTAGAGGCTTAGTTTTGAAATATAATGTATGTAAAAATTGTTACTTTTGATTATTCCCATAGCTTAGTCTAACGGTGAATTACTCTAATTTTGATATCTATAGCGTTAGAGGCCAGCCCTTAGTAAGCAATTTTATTATTGAAGGAATGATCCATAAGCAATTGGATGTTGCTCCAATAGAGACGTATACATGACCCATAAGACTCTGATGATTTTTTTTAAATGGAAATAGCTCATAAAATTCCCAAACGTGATCCAAACTTAAGGATTAATGTTGAGATTGTTTCTTTGGCTTTCAGTCTTTTATGTAGGGAAACAGGATTAATTTTAATATATCAAGTATGTACCGTGTAACTATTTAGGTGTAAAAATTCGGTGAGGAGGTGCTCGTTTGGAATGCATTTTTCACATATTGCTTGGGATCTTCCATTTTCTACACAAAATGAACAATAAATGCTGAAATGTACCCAATCGAGTGCTTCTCGATGTCAACCCCTGAAACTATTCCCAGCTGCGGTCAACCGAATCCTACTGGGCAATCGTCAAGCGGAACCTCAAGACGACAGGTTCAGTGACCCATAACATATCAGATTTCAAAAAAACTGGTCAGGAGCGTCCAAGAAGCGCACACAGAACACTGTTCAGAACTTGCTAGACGGTATAAAGGCTAAGGAACGATCATTTTCCGAAATCAGCAATCTGATAATGTGATGTGTTTCATTGACATTTGAAGATGTTAAGCTGTAATGAATAACATTGTTTGAACAATTTGCGAAGTGTCTTAAGTTTATTTTCATTTAAGTTCATTTTGGAATGTTTGTAACATTTTATCGATTTACTCCTTACAATTTTGAAGAACAGTGTCACCACCCATATCCAAAAATAAAAACATAAGTTTGAGCCATGAGATTTGACAAATTTTGTCAAGAAGGTGTACTTTGTAAGTATTCCTAGGACTTATATTTGATTAAAGCTTTTAAAAATATCTACAATTTAAATCTATACTTGCTGCCGTCATTACCCTTGTTGGGACGTAGAACGACTGCGTCCACTGAGTTAAACTTTTGTGGTGAACTTACGTTAAAGTGATGACCTATTCAATTCCTCTATAACTTTGGTAATTATGACTTCCTTCCCCAGCGACAGGGAATTTGAGGAAATGCCGGAATATCATAAAGCCAATTACGAAGGATCAGAACGTAGACTATGTACAACAAATTGGCAGAACAAAATTGGTATTGAAGGAAATGTCGACACTGAAGTAGACCAATTTCATGCAATTATTCAGTGCCTTATTTCAGAAACTGTACCAAAAACACAAAACAATAAATTACTAATGTGATTCAATCCACAATTGAAAAATTTAAAGAACAAAAAGCAAAAAACACACAAATTATATAAAAAAGCAAAACACTAGTACAATTTGTGCAAAATTATCATGACATATGCAACAAACTTAACACAGTCATGATCTCTGCACATCTATACATAAAAATGAATTTTTGCTCTGTCTGTCTGAGTCTAATAGACTCAAAAACTACTACGGCGTGAAATTTTGCACGTAGAGATTGTTTTGGGGCCGGGAAAGGTTCTTATAATTAAGAGACCCCTCCCCCGTCCCATACAAATGAAATACTTATTTCTGCATAACTCGAGAACTAGCTAATCAAATGGACCCAAATTTGGCATGTGGAAGTTTTTGAAGGCAAGAAATGTATCTATGGTGAGTTGACACCCCTCTGCCCTCGGGAAAGCGGGCTCTCATACAAATTTAATACAATTTTCTGCAGTAATCGAGCACTATTTAAGCATTTAAAACCTCGTTTAACATGTGGGGGGGTTTGTATGCAAGATTTATGTATAGGGAACGTCCATTAATTATGTCACGCAAAAAGTGACTTTTTATTCCCTCCCCATCTTGTCACGTTATTTGTATGGATCATCAATTCTTTTTGTATGGATTGTCACGTTTTCGGAAACCCTTCCCCCTCTCTCTTACTGCATGACATAATTAATGGACCTTCCCATATATGCATATATAAAAATGAATTTCTTTCTTTCTGTCTGTCTGTCTGACCCTTATAGACTCGGAAACTACAAAACCGATCAGCGTGAAAATGTGTATGCAGATTTTTTTTGGGCTAATGAAGGTTCATATGATTGTTTGAGATCCCTTCCCCCCTCTGGAAGGGGGGCTCGCATACAAATAAAACACAAATTTCTACATAACTCGAGAACTTATTAAGCAAATGGAACCAAACTGATGATATGGTGTACGATTGTATAGTTCTTTTAGACCCCTCCCTCCTCTGGAAATGGGAGTTTTCATATAAATCATACAAATGAAATACAAATTTCAACCAAACATGAGAACTGACCAGGTAATTAAAACACACAATGTGTATTTAATGGTCCTCCCTTAGCTCAGTAAAGGCGCAGCTACAAAGCAACATCATGCTGGAGGTGGCTGGGTTCGATTCCCGGTCTGGTCTAGGAATTTTTCGTTACGGAAAATTTCTCGACTCCCTGGGCATAGCAAAAATGGTACCTGGCATCGAAAGCTCTCAATTAATAACTGTGGAAGTGCATCTAGAACACAAGTTGAGAGCAAGCAATAAGCTAATTGTGAAAGCAATAAGCTTGAAATGCTAAACAATAATAAGTGTATTTCTCGGGTAAGATGCAAGTTCTGATAGAAGTATGAACCACTTCTTAGTCAAGAAAGAAACTGATGCCGAAAAACATCCATAAACGTGCCAGTTCTATTAAGTTTTTATTCATTCAGTTGCAACGCGTATCAATGCTCGCACCGGGTTCAGCTAGTGAAGAATATAATCGTAAAGTCGAAACTGAAGTCAAGTCATGCCCCAAGAACTTCTTCAGTTATGTGAAAACGAAATTGAAAAGTAGCAATTTTCTCTCTCACGAATGCATTTTGAAGGTGTAAATCCTTCTGAACAATGCAAGCTTTTTGCAGATTTCTTCCAAGAAGTATATACCACATTCTCCGAAGAAGACTACGATCGTGATCTCTTTGCATTCATTCCCGAATTTTGCAACAAAATATCTGCCGAAATTCTCAAAGCGCTTAAAAATTTGGATGCTTCTTAAGGACCAGGACCAGACGGTGTGGCACCCATATTTTTGAATAATCGTGCAGACGAACTTACCCTTCTTTTTAGAACTTCTTTTAAATATGTCTCTGAAAAGCGGAAAATTTCTTAACATTTGAAAATCCTCTTATTTGGTTCCGATTTTCAAATCTGACGAAATCTGACATCCGCAACTATCGTGCATCCCAAAACTTTTTGGATCTCTCATGAATGCCTGATCTGATGAATACCTTTAGTCTTCATAAATTTGTAAGTTTTATAATGGAATGGGGAATGGCATGCACATAGGAAACCCTTTACACTAACTTTAGTAAATCCTTTGACCGAATCGAAATACCATTATTACTCTTCAAATTGCAAAAAACGGAATGTAATCTGGACTGTTGAATTGGCTGCAGCCATATTTAATGCATCGCAAACAAAAAGTTCGTCTTCAAAATAAACTTTCAGACCCCTTCTCAGTAACTTCGGAGGTGCCCCAAGGTTCATATTCAGGCCCATTTCTATTTATTTTGTACGTCAACGACATTTCCTACATACTTAAAAAAAATCCAAGTACATATAACAAACGACACGAAGCTCTTCATGGAAATAACTAATTCTAGCGACGCAGTAGAATTCCTGAAGAAAATTTATTTATTCTACACTTGGTGTAGCAAAAGGCTTACTTCAATTTGATGTAAAAAATGTAACTCAATAGCATTTAGCTGAAAAATTTAAACACCTCGTACTGAAATATTTATAGGGAACCAAATAGTAGAAAAATGCCAAAAAGAGAAGAACTTAGGCACTATCCTAGACTCTAAAGTCACTTTGGTAGAACATTACAATACAATTAGCAGTAAAGCAAAAAGTAAGCTGGTCTTCAACCACAACCTTCAAGACTAATACATGATACCATTATTTATACCATAAAAATCTTTAATGATTGAAATCAAGATTGCTTTCTCTGCTGTTTTTTGGGAACCCAGCATAACTTTCTCGATGGTTTTGCTTTTGCCGCTAATCAAATAGAAATTAATTTATTTTTGAAAAGAAGAAATGGCAATAAGAAAATGCCCTGTTAGTTATGGAACACGATGATTTGAGGTTGCAGTATTAAATCAGTAGCAGTAGCAGGAAAACTTTAGAATAAGAGGTGCAATCGTATTATTCTACATTTTGTCGTTATAATTGCGATTTCTTTTTCTCGTATAAGAAAAATAAACAACAAAAAGATGTAAGAAAATGTCGTGAAATAACATGCCTAAAATTTATAAATTTATAAAATTTAAGCTACATGGCTTAGAAAATTATGAGCTTGATGGATCTATTTGTGGAAATAAAATTAAACCATCTTTATCCCATACTTATTAACTGGCACAATGTCTCTTAATTATTTTTATGTTTCTTTATTCAACTACACCGAGCTTCGTAAAAATTCTTGTTGTTAATTTCTTATTAATAATATTAGAAAATGGTCAAATACTAGTGCATGTGCCAGAAACTGGCCTATTTACCATATGTTTTGTAATTTTTTTTTGATATCGGTATTCAAGAACCCCTGCTTCCAGAATCGGCAAGATTAGAAAGATTGGTTCTGAAAGTAGATTAACTTAAATGAACAACCATTGATTGAAAATGTTTAGCTTTATTAAAACCAACGTCAAAATCAAACAATATTTGAAGTATCATGTGTTTCCACAGAAATTGATATTGCAGATTACTAAGATTCGTTCTGATTGGAAGAAATACATGCATTCTTATTCCAGTTTTGGTTTTGATTAAATGACGAACTTTTCTTGAACTACCTCGCATTATCTTTTGGACATTCTGCTCATAAACTTATGTGACCATTTTATTTAAACATCCTGAATCATTTTCTTGCCTTTTTCAGCTTCCGCTTAACAATTGCCCAGTATTTCTCTTTTTCTAATGCGTTTATTCAGGCACACTTTCTTGTAGAGCGAAGACGAGGCACTTGAGAAATGAAAATCAAAAATCTGTTTTACTTTTTATGAAAATTATAATTTTTTCAGTACACCTTTCATGTAATCAAATAAATTTAAATACAACTAATATATTAAAACTGTGTTCTTTCATTTACTTTCGCATAAATCTCCACATGCCCAAGGTAGCAACAATTCCGTTACGTAAGCGACGGATTTCAAACATACGAAAAAGGTTGGGAACTAAAAGAAAGCTGAAAAATTATAACTTTACGAAATATTGTACCTGTTCATTCACCACCCGAATGACCCAAACAACACACATCGTTCAAACTGGTTGCAACATCTTGATTGTGACTCAAAGCAGTTGCACAGCAGTTATTTTAACCGAACTGCAACAAGTGTGCGTCTGAGAACCACATGTTATCCATCACTATTTCAAATACAGCAAGCAATCATGAATTTTATTTGCCAGATTTTAGATATCAGTGTTTGAGTGGGGTCTACTGTTTGATTACAAATACTCATACCATGCGCCAGAATGCGTCATAAGAAGATGGACTTTTTTCGGGAAGTTTTTAAGTGAAGTATTTTGCTTTTGCTGAGAAAAAAAACTCACCATTTGGTTATTTGGTTCTTACGATCAAACAAAGTGAAATAATAGATTTTCTGAGAAAATGAGTAATACGTGCTAATAGTGAGAATCCTGAACATAAACTGATTTGGAAAGTGGTGAAATTCATGAACATTCTTTCCAGAGAGAAGTGAAATTTGCTTTCTTTTCTATAACGGTGCGCTTGTTAGGTGCATTCAGACTCCCTGAGATGAGGGGTCGACTTTTCCACTTGACCACTTTACCACACGATCGTTTAAACTTATCGACAATATGTTCTGATTACATACATGCCAAGATCAAGGATATCCACTTGTAATTTTTGAAGTGTGTTCTTTCTCCAAATGTATATTTGATATGCAATGCAATACTGTGTTCATTTATTTTGAATTGGTTACCCTCATTTTCTGGTAGCTTGTTTCAGAGGCATACACTGATTTTTTTTTGTTTTCGTAATGTAGCTTTCACGCGTTTCGTAAACATTGATGTTGTACATAGAACAAATGTCTCGTATATTGTATGAATGTTTCCATAATGATTTTTATCTGGTGAAATGCAATCATTACACCTTTTTGTTAAATGCACGAAATGAACTTCGTGATGACCAGCCAATCGCTGTTTCTATTTTATACCGTACTCATGCATGAGGTTCTGCTTGAAGATTGCCCAGTAGCGTTCGATTGAGCACAGCTGGGGACAATTTTGGGGGATGATATCTATTTTAACGAAATCAACGTTGTTACAAGAGAGCTAGTGTAGAGTTACTCTGGAACAATTGGCAGAAGAAAAGAGGAATCCCATGCAACATGTGAAAACTGCATTTCAAACGATCACCTTCTCACCAAATTTTTACATCTAAATAGATACACAGTACACACTTGATATTTTATAGCTAAATTAATCCTAAAGTATGGCTCACGTTTGTGAATTTTATGAACTATTTCCCGTTTTTTTTTTTTTGAAAAAAGTTCATCAGAGTCTTATGGGTCATGTATGCGTCTCTATTGGAACAACATCCAATTGCTTATGGACCATTCCTTCAATAATAAAATTGCTTACTAAGGGCTGGCCTCTAACGCTATACACCTAAAATAAAAAAGCAAGATTGTTATGCAATTTCGCATGATTTGGTTTCATTTCTCGTAATGGATCGCAGCTTGGAGAAAAAATGCAACATTGGTCGTGGGCAAAAAAGCATCAATTTGATTAGAAAAATTCAATATGTGCGTGAGGTTGTACAGTTGATTTGTAGTAGTAAATTCAATGGCTCACAAAAAAAAAGATAACGATCGGCTACTTGAGAGTCGAACCACGACTGTCAGCATGACGGCTCTTCATTGTAACCATCCAGTCACCACAACAAGTTGAGGTGAATGGAATAAAAGCCCTACAGTTGCTTCGGTTGTCGAGGCACTCAACGTTACAACAATGAAGCAAGTGTTGATCGCACACACTTACATGGCTTCGTTTATTTCATAAAATGCATGGTGACTTGATGAGAGGGCGATAGGAGGGTGATGACGAGCGTAATAAATAATAATAGAACACTTGACAGCGGAATAGCAACAGTGGCATATGGCGTAGCGGCGTTCTGTGCCATTGTCTCACCTATATTGAGAAGTTGTTGACGGTTGAACAAAAATCCAACGGTTGCTGCGACTGTCGAGGCACTAGGCACACAGCGATAACCACTTGCACACACTTGCATGGCTTTGTTCATACCATAAAAAGCTTTGTGGATCATGATGGGCGAAATTGCCTTTTCAGAATCATGCGGATTTCTCAAGATATGATTGCAAAAACTGCAATTGCATTTTTTGCTACAATTTCAGCTTTTGGGTGTAGGAAGATGGTGAGGTCATACATTAGACTCCCTTCCCTAGCGACTGGGAATTTGAGGAAATGCCGGAATATCATTCAGCAAATTACAATGAAGCAGAACGTAGACTATGTACAATAAATTGGCAGTATTGAAGGAAATGTCGACACTGAAGTAGGCAAATTTCATGCAATTATTCAGTGCATTATTTCAGAAATTTTATCAATAAAAAGAAGAAGGTGAACACAAAACAATAAATTACCAGTGTGGTTCAATCCGCAATTGAACATTTAGAGAACAAAAAGCCAAAGACACACGAATGATATAAACAACAAAACACCTGCAAAAATTTTCAAAATTTTCATGACAAATGCAACCAATTTAACACAGCCTTTAACTGTGCATATGAAGAATAACGGGTGTGTTGATCTAAATTTGGTCAAACAAAAATGTGTGTGGGTCGATCAAAGTTTTCATTAATAAGTCAAATTCATTTTCCTTTTCAAGTTTAGTCTATACAGAATACAGGAGAAATATTCAGTTAAGCTTCCTTTTTACCGAATGCAAATTGCCGGGTGTTTCGTTTATCACCTGCCATAAGATTTTGTACAGTCTCCTTGTCCACTTTATTCGCCGCAGAACGCCAGTTTGCCTTGAACTGTTTCTCGCTCACAACAGTTTTTTGAGTCTTCTTAAGGTTCCGCTGGACGATGGCCCAATATGTTCGATATGTTGGCCCAATATGTTAAAATATGTTCGATAGGGCGGAGCTCTAGCGTGTTGGGAGGGTTCTTGTCTTTGGGTACCACTTGAACGTTGTTGGCAGCATACCACTCCATGGCCTTTTTTCCGTAATGGCAAGATGCCAAATCCAGCCAAAATAGAACGGATCAATTGTGTCGCTTCAGGAAAGGCAGTAGACGTTTTTGTAGGCACTCGCTCAGATAAATTTCCTGGTGGACGGTTCCGGGCGCAATGTAAACGTTGCTCTTCAAGCCACATATACAGATGGCCTGCCACACCAGATATTTCTTCGAGAACTTTGACAGTTTAATGTGCTTGAAAATATCTGTCATATTTCTCCGTCCGGTGGCCGTATGAAATTCCTGTACAAGAAGCTGTATAAAGTCTGCCTTGACGTAAGTTTCATCGTCCTGTACCACGCAATCAAACTTCGTCAGCATCGTCGTGTACAATCGGGCTTTGGCCGAAGTGTTTTGTTTTTCGTCGCGATTTAGAGTCACCATTTTCTTGTAAGTCGACAGTCCAGCTCGTGTTTTAGCTCTATCCATGGTTGAAGGTGCCACTCTCAGCTTCTTCACGACATCTCGGACGGAGAGGTTGGGGTTCTGCTCGAAACAGCGGTCAACTCTTTTTGTAGTCGCTGTTGTCTCCGGCTTTCGATTTCCTCCCGATCCAGCTTTCCTGGCTGTCGACAAACGTTCACTGAACACTTTCAATACGCTGGTAACAGTTGATTTAGCCACATTCAACAATTTCGCCAACTTGGCGTGAGAGTAGTTTGGATGTTCGCCATGAACGTTCAAAGTTTTGATGCATTGCTTCTCTTCCTTCAATGACATATTGATAACTGAAGTGCTAAAAATCAAAATAAAGGCATCTTCAAAATGAGGGGTGTGCAAAATTTATTAATGCACGATGAGAGGAAATACGTCAAGTTTAAGTCGACCAAATTTTGATCGAGACACCATTTAGACTTCATTGCTTGACGAATTTAATAGATACATAAATAAATTTAGGAGGATTATTAGTGCATATCTTACATTTTCAAATGCACGAAAAAAAATCTGCACATAATTAATGGTAAAAATCCATAAGTAATTCTAATAGATTTGATTTACCAGCCATAAACATAATCCCCTTAGAAGGACAAGTGAAAATTATGTGTCAAATTAATATAAATAAAAATAAAATAGAATATAAGAACCTTCCCCCCCAAAAAACCCCTCCATACAAAATTTCACACCGATCGGCTCAGTAGTTTTCGATTCTATAAGATTCAGATAGACAGAAATTCATTCTTATATACATAGATGTTTCACACACAGATATAAAGAAACACTAAATTTTCTGCCTTATTTAATGCACATAAAAGGGAATGCTATATTTGGGTGAAATTAATGGGATCTTTCATGTAAAGTTAAGCCAGATAACGCCTGAATCTATCCTGTCGGATGAAAGATTGCAAACATTGTGGTATGGTGCATGAAAGATTGCAAACAATGTCGATGGTAACGCCTCCTTTGGCTTGCAATTAAAGGAGGAAATTTTTCGCACTTGTTAAAATTAATTATTTGTTTCTGTGCAGACTTAACCTTCTGCGCTTTTGAATTCAATAGGAACACAAAAAAAGTTTCTATTATAAGAAAGACAACATAATTAGTTGACACATTGAAGCAAAAATGCGTACAATGTAACGTTTCGTGTCACTAAGGCAACAAGCCTTGCAATTGTTCGCGACAAAATTTGGACAAATTAAATCTATATAAATAAAAATGAGTTGTGGTTTCCTTTGTCACGATTTAACTCGCGAGCGGAAGGACCGTTTGGCAAGATTTTTGCTTTGTTGGATTCATCTTGGACACCAGAAGGTTCTTATGATAGTTTGAACCCCCCCTCCCCCTTCCTTGGAAAGGGGGGCTCCCATACAAGTGAAGCACAAATTTCTGCATAACTCGAGAACTGATCAAGCAAAGGAACCCAAATTTGGCATGCGGAAGTTTTTGGAGGCAAGCAATGTTTATGTGGTAGTCAGAGACCCCTCCATTCTCTGAAAGGATGGCTCATATACAGATGAAACACAAATTTCTGAATAACTCGTTTTTGAAGGCAAGAAATGCTTCTATTGTGTTTCAAACTCCTGCGCTCACTTAAAGAGGGGTCTCTTATACAAATAAAGCATGAATTTCAGCATAACTCGAGAACAAATCAAGCAAATGGAACCAAATTTGGCATGTTGTAGCGGATACGATAGTGACTTGTTATATTTTTGTGTAAATAGTAATTCGTAAAATCATTTTGTTTAAATTTGTATCATAAACGTCATTATTTTTTATTCACATTGGTTAATCTAGAAATTGTAAATTAGTCTTCGTAGTTTTTTTGTAAATAATTCCTGCAAATCTTCACCGCTTCCCAGATTTCTTTAATTGAAGGCACTCAGTTTATTATGAGATCCTGAGCGAGATTCTCCCGCGTATAGCTACAAAAATTGTGTACCGCGTGGTTCTAACCAAATGGACATGCTGTACGAATGCGTTCAGCGACCCGCCTGAAACCCTTTGAGGTTTTAATGACCTTTCTCCTTTACTGCTTTCTCGGGTTTCTAGAAGAAATGTGTTGGTCGGGTATATATTTCGCTGAATAGAAAATGTTCTTTGCTCCACCCCCCTTTCACATCAGATTAACAGTATGCGTAAAGACAATTTAGACACTTCGGGAGGTCAATTCCGGTCCACGGAAAATATCGCGCTTTATCTGAGGACTAGCAACCTCTACTCGATCACTTTGATCTGGCTAGTGGAAGAGGCAGGAGTAGTTCGATATCAGTTCCGCGTCGTGGTGTGATTAGTTTGGTAAAATGTGACAAAAGCAATGTGAAGATATCCCAAGTCCTTAATCTAGTTCTTTTCCCTCATAGATAGTGCATAGAAAGTTCGTAGAGAAAGAGTACGATTTAATTTAGTACTGGCTGTTAGTGTGTGCAAAACGGAGATCAGGTAATTTGCTGGAATAGATGTGTGCTATTACCACGTGCTGACAGTGCAAACGTGCCTGGACATTATTTCCCCATTTAGATTAGTGGCAAGTGCCAGCCCGTCATACCACCACTCCTCACAGTTACGACCATTCCTGACCCCACTACCCAGCTTCGGAGTAACCCGGTACGGTGGTACACGTGACCGGAAGGGGGTTGCAACCGTTACACTCGCACCCCAGACAGGGCTTAAAGCAACCCATCATTAATTCATTCGTGAACATATAAACCGCTTTCGGTGACGATCGAAAGTATGCGACGAGTACCCCGTCGAAACTAGAAAGTCCACAAATCAACGTGTGAGGCGCCGTCGGCGCGCCGCGAACAGTGATGCGTAAGCAGTGAGTACCATCATCCGCAATCGAGAGCAAGGAGAAGCAACAGCCGTCGTAGCATACGACACCTAAGTTCAGTATCGACCGATGAGTGATCGACCCTAAACCGACCAGCGAGAGAGAGTCCAGCGAGAGAGAGAGTCCAGCGACAGAGCGAGAGAGTCAGAAAGTCATCCAACCAACGTCCAAACCGTGAGTAAAGCATGCATGCACTGTAAACCCATACGTATGGTCATTTTCTGCCCGCTCACATAGCCAACTCGTGATGCGTGGCAGTGCTCAGAAGCTTTCCTTAGCCGCTCCCCAAAGCTTCTCGAGCCTATAGCACACTAAACAGCACTCTAGAGATAGGAAAAATGAGAGAACTCAGTAAGAGGGAAACCGTTAGCTAGGCCTATGCAAAAATGTGTAATAAAGGAAGATAAAACTAAATGAAAGCTCTTTGGATCCTTACAAATGTTTACGGTAATAAATGCTAGCAGCTTCACAGACAAACAGAACAGTATTTTTAATTGAACTAGATGACGTGATGTAAGATACTTTCACATTGCTCGTTTTCGTAATTTTCTGTAGGTTTTTGTACTGGGAAGGTGGCTCCGAAACCATCCATTGGAAAACTCCTTTCTTTTTCCATTTTCGGGATCGATTTGTCGGCAAGGTTGGCCTGTGATGATACATTGCGTGATCTTGGGCTTTGCTTAGAATCTGGATCGTTTTTACGCATAATAGCGATCTGATGCTCTTATATACCCTGAATGTGGTTCTTTCTTTGCGAAATAATTACCCGATCCACTCGTTCCCCCTCCACATGGACACATACCCTGAAAGGGTCTCAGGCCGGGCAAGCTTCTAAACAGGTGGATGGTCTCCTCACGGAGTGGCGCTTAAGCCATCTACAAACAAGGCGGGGAAACCAATAGGGTGGTAGGGTTACATTTGGCGCCCAACAATACCAGGCTTTTCTCTTGTTTTTGTAGTTACTGAATGAATTTCTATATTCGTATAGTTGTATATAATTATTGAACTTTATTCGTATATTTTTTTTCTTATAATTTTCATGTTAACTTATATTTGTGCTTGCTTAGGAATCTTATAGAACTGGTGAAGATTTTTTTTGTTTCTTGATTGTTTGTTCGCAATATATACATATTATTTATCTTAAATTTAAAATTGTCAGTATTATTAATTAAGTAGCTACGGTAATCGATGTTTTCAAATTAAATTGCTTATAATTTAAAAAAAATGAGTCGTATATTCCCCCGCGCAGAAGACCTCAACCAAGAGGAGATAGATTTTGAGCTTCGTATCCGCAATGAACCAGAAGAAGTCTTCAAACTTGATTTGATCGCAAAACAAAGGCACTTAAGGAATGTGTTCAAGAATGATCAGAAGGAGTGTCGCAAATATCATTCACCTTACAATATTAATGACGAATATGAACATATTGAAGGTAGGATAACAAACCTCGAAAAAGCGTTGGAAAAGAAAGTGGAATCCAAATACGAATCACGAGTTCTTCACTATTGGTATAGGGTTAAATGGATTCAGGTAAAGGGAGAAGAGGAGAAAAAGAAGAAGAGGGAATTAGTACAAGCATTAGAGAGGATAATGATTAAATTTCAATTCGGGCCACCGCAATCACCGATCATGTCACAGATAAATACAATCATTCAGGGGGGGTTAGACCAGGCGTGTGGAGGACAATATCAAACACAGAGCCAATCGACACTCGGTGCTCGATTTGATTGGAAATTACCGGAGGACGATGAATCAGATGTACACGGGGAACAAAGCGGGCTTGGTAAACCGGATGTCGCTTGGGGAGCTCCAGCAGTATCTTTAGGTGCTATTCCGAAGAAGCCGTTAGTAGAAACCAACGAACATAGAACACTTACCATGACAAATCCTGAAGTACCACAGAATGTCGCAGATAGGTCCGCATACGTTTCGGTACCTCGCAACGAGTGGGAGAAAATGCAGACAATTTTGGTACAGTTAGCGGATAAACTAGCACAGCGTGAAGACCAGTGTGGGAGTCCTATGCAGTTTCTTAACAGGGAGACCCAATGCCGAGACTCGCCACCAAGGAGAATGGCGGCACCAATCAGGGTGGAAAACGATCGTAGAAGTCGAGCAGCGGAATGTTACCATGGAAGCGTAATCGAAGACGACAGTGAAGACGAAATAAGGAGGCCAAATCCAGTCTGGGGAAATAGCTCTGCTCAGATAGGAGGACATCACTCCGAAAACGGCAACGATAGTGGTTGGAATAACTACCGAAATCCATCGATGTTAAGACATCCTGGCGGAAGATATTCAGGACACGGACGTGTTGAAAAATGGAAGTTACGGTTTACTGGAGAATCAAGATCAACAATGACGGTGGAGAACTTCCTTTATAAAGCTAAAAAGCTAGCAGAGAGAAGGGGTATCTAGGAGTATCCTTCTGAGAGACATACACATGCTGTTAGAAGGAGCTGCTTCGGACTGGTTTTTCACATTCGTGGACGATCTGCAAACGTGGGAAGAGTTTGAATCATCAATCTCCTACCGATTTGGGAACCCCAACAAAGACCAGGGCATTCGAACGAAGATCCAAGAGCGAAAACAACAGCGAGGCGAACCATTTATTGCATTCGTAACGGAGATTGAGAAGATGAACCGCTTATTGTCCAAACCACTTTCAACCCGCAGGAAGTTTGAAGTGATTTGGGACAATATGCGACAGCACTATAGGTCTAAAATTTCCATCGTAGAAGTTACGGACTTACAACAACTGACGAGGTTAAACTACAGAATAGACGCAGCCGATCCCCAGCTTCAGTTTCAAAATACGGAAGGGTCATCTGGGTTTCAACGTCGACCATTAAATCAAGTAGAGGCAGAAGGCAGCGACTACGAGAGCGATCAGTCCGTCAACGCTATTAATGCTCGACCAAACAGGAGCTTTCCACAGATGAACAGACAGACGACGGAACAACGAACGAGGCCTGTACAAAATACGCCAAAACCAATGAGCTGCTGGAACTGCCAAGAGCAAGGTCACGGTTGGCGGCAATGCAATCGACCAAAGGTTATTTTTTGTTACGGCTGCGGAAATTTGGGAAGAACGATCCGGAACTGTGAGCGCTGCTCCAGGGCGGTGAACACTACTGCCACGGACCAGGGAAACGAGCAATAGGGGCGACGTAGGGAATTCATCAAACCCACCTAAAGCAAAAATTCCCAACAAACAGACACACTTTGACCCATTTGCTCAAATTTTTCACATAAAATTTCATAGGACGAAATGTCCACATATTAAAGTTAAGGTCTTTGATTCTGAAGTCGAAGCTTTACTAGACTCGGGTGCAGGTATAAGCATCCTGAACTCAGTAGAAATTGTGGAAAAGTACAATTTAAAAATTCAACCAGCCGCCATCAGAGTTACTACAGCCGATGGTTCCGTATACAGTTGCTTGGGGTACGTGAACATTCCTTTCACGTACAAGAAGTTAACTAAAGTGGTACCCACCCTTGTAGTACCAGAAATTTCACGACATCTGATTCTGGGAGTAGACTTTTGGGAAAGTTTTGGGATAAAACCGATGATAAATGTTGGCCAGGGATGGAGGAAATAGAAACCGTAGATCTGACAGACAACCAGCTGACGTGTTTCACCATCGAACCTTCTGCAGAACCATTGATACCGGAAGACACGGAAGAGGACGATACTTTAGACATTCCCGTATACGAGGGGCCAACGCAGTCTGTTCCAAACCCAGAAGCGATCGAAACAGAACACAATCTATCCCAGCCGCAGAAAATGCAGCTAACTGAGGTAGTCAAGAGGTTCGAGCTGACATCCGATGGGAAATTGGGTAGAACCCACTTAATAACTCATGAAATTATGCTTCAAGAAGGAGCTAAACCACGCAATCCACCCATGTATAAGTGCTCACCCTACATTCAGCAAGCCATTAATGACGAAGTAGAAAGGTTCAAACAGCTAGACGCAATCGAGGAATGTTTCAGTGAATGGACCAACCCGCTTGTACCAGTGCTCAAGAAAAACGGGAAGGTGAGGGTCTGTTTAGACTCACGGAAAATCAACAAACTAACGGTTAAGGACACTTATCCAATGCGGAATATGCAGGACATATTTCGACGATTGGGTAAGGCAAAGTTCTTTTCAGTCATAGACCTCAAAGACGCCTATTTTCAGATCCCCCTGAAAGAGGAGAGTCGAAATTTCACTGCATTCCGGACCACTGAAGGAGTATTTCGGTTTAAAGTACTACCCTTCGGACTAGTAAATGCTCCATTCACAATGTCACGTCTGATGGACAAAGCAATTGGTTTCGACCTAGAGCCGTTCGTCTTTGTTTATTTGGATGATATTGTAATCGCTACAGATACCTTCGAAGAACACCTTCGTCTATTAAGTATTGTGGCAGAAAGAGTCAAG
>JASCZW010016634.1:0-18361 GCA_034211315.2 Aedes japonicus | reverse complement strand
GTCACTTCTTCACCGCATCCTTGAAGCTTTTCGCTTGACAATTGCCCAATATTTTTCGATCTGTCTGAACTTAGGGCAATTGGGAGGATTAATCTCTTTGGCGACGAAATTAACATTGTTTGCAGCAGACCATTCTAGTACCTCCTTAGAGTAGTGGCAGCTGGCTGGATCCGGCCAACACATAACGTTGGTCCTGTGCTGTCGAATGAAGGGTAAAATCCGCTTTTCAGACACTCTTTAATGTAAACATTCGACGTCATTATGTGAGAAGTGATAAAAACTTTGGTTTTAAGGCCATAACTGCAGATTACTTGCCAAATCATTAGTTTCGAGCAAACTTATCAGTAAAAACCAATTTATGCCTGGAGTTGCCAGGTAACATTGTCGTGCAGGGATTTGTTCATAATGCATTTTGACATATGTTTCGCCATCCATTAAAATACAGCCATCAAATTTCGTCAAAACATGTTTACTGGTACAAAAAGACTTATATACTTCTCATGAAAGGATGTTACGGAAAAGTTGGAATCGTATATCTTTGGCAAATCACGTATGGAGACACCTGGGTTGCTTTTCACGTACCTCAACACCTTTCTCTTCAGCTCTTTTTCCCTAGTGCCACTTTTATGATAGATGCGCTGTGCTCTATCCACACTGCGTGGTAAGATTTTGAAGACGATTAAGAGGAATCCCAATCTGTCGGACCGTGATTTGGCCAGAAAATTCGGTGCTGCCCATAGTACCGTGAGGAGAACTCGACTCCGGGAAGGAATCAAGTCGTATCGAGCTAGCAAACAGCCAAATTGGACCATAAAACAGAATAGTGTGGCCAAAATCCGTGCTCGGAAGCTATACGACCAGGTGCTGACCAAGTTCGACGGGTGTCTTCTGATGGACGATGAAACCTATGTCAAGGCTGACTTCGGGCAAATCCCGGGTCAAAAATTTTACTTGGCAACAGCATGGGGGGATGTTTGTTTTTGCCGACAAATTTGAACGAAAATTCATGATTTGGCAGGGCATTTGCAGCTGTTGCAAAAAAAAACGAAAGTTTTCGTTACAAATAAGACAATGACGTCGGAACTATACCAAAAATAGTGTCTCCAAAAATGAATTTTGCCGTTCATTCGGTCCACGACCATCCCGTAATGTTTTGGCCAGATTTGGCAAGCTGTATTGGCAAGTCGAAGAATGGTATGCAGAGAAGGGTTCAGGTTGTTCCGAAAAACCTTAACCCACCCAACTGCCCCCAGTTCCGCCCTATTGAGAAATACTGGGCAATCATGAAGAGGAGACTCAAGGCAAAGGGAAAGGTTGTCAAAGACATCAATCAGATGAAGACCTGGTGGAATAAGATATCTAAAACGATGGACGAAGAAGGTGTGCGCCGCCTAATGAGCCGTGTTACAGGAAAAATTCGAGAATTCCTTCGAAACCGTGACGAATAATTTTATCCGTATTTTTTCTCAAAAGAATGAAGATCTTGAATTCAATAATAAATAACTGAAATACAGGCAATTGTTTATGTTCCAATTCTATCTGAAGCAAGCTTTAAAGTGGAACAAATCATCCGTGCAAAAAAAAGCTTTTAAGCGTTACTCATGTATTTTTATAGAACAAATTACTTAATTTTGGTTCGTTTAAAGGGTGTACCGTTTAAAATTCACACACATAAAATTCATTCTCAAAATTCGACTTTTTATCCGATTATTACGAAATTGTCAGGGTGTAAAAAGAAAGAACTAAAGTTAGTTTCAGAAGGTGCTCTGAACAGAGCGAAAATAGAACAAACCGAACTGCTTAACACACTACTAGAAGTGATGAACAAATAAAGCAACATGTGATAGTACATTCCTGGAGCAGGATAAAAGCAGAGTTGCCACATTATTTTTGTTCTCATCTTTAATGTTTAACAATAAAAATCTTGTCTATCTGTGTTCAATTGCAGAATATCTTAGCTTCAAACTTTGAGCTGTAAAAGTTGAATGAAAACGTTACAGGTGTCTGAATGCTTATGGAATTCTTTTTATACTTGATATTGAGTTGAATGCAACATAAAACAGATAAATACTCATCATCAACCCATTTATTGTAATTGGCCGATACAAAATGGTCTTCTCAATAGAGCTTAAAAGTATTGATCGGTTTCTCTATCATCACACCACACCACAGCAAAACGAATATTCTTTCTAAAGTAAATTAGTGGTACAGGAATAAGTAGAAAGTTGGCTTCCCATCTGCTCGTTTGAAACACAGCAGTTTTCTCCAACAAGTTGTCAAGTCATCCGATTCTTCCACCTCGATGCCTTTGTAGATGATTGCTGTCCTCAGCTCATGAAACTTATTTTCAATGGCCTGTTCCTCATCGCTGTCAAAGAAGATTTGAACGAGTAGACCTCCTTCAAAGTGTAGAACTTCTTGAAAGTGTGCAGCATCTCGAATTCTAGTCAGAACTGGATTTGTTAAGTTCAAAGCGCTTAATGATCTGGTTATTCAATTCGGTATATGTGCCACAGCAGATCTAGTAGAAAGCCTCCTCTCTGGTTTTTCTCGAGAGTTCCGGATCGAAATAGTTCTCTTGCTGCTACCCCGATATATATACTTTCGACTTCTTGCGAAGATGTTTCTCTAAAATCTCTAATCATCCTCACAAATATTTGTAAGTAGAACCATTAGCGAGACTCTAGCAGATTGCACATGTTCGGTAAATCCAAAACTTCTGACTGGAAGATACGGTTCGCTTTATTGATAATGGGCATCGTATCATTAGGATGACAGAAAATGCGCTGTGAGGTTTGATTGTTGTCGCAGTTGGATTGGAACGAAAAAACAAAAAAAAACACGAGCTCCGAAAACCATTCCAAATTCCTTTTGACAATTGATTCGAACGATAGCCATCTCGTGGTCGATGGATGCAGAACTTTTAAAGGCTTCAATTCCAAGATACTTTGTTTCATCAGGAATCGGATCGGATCAACAGTTCCAGGTACAATGGCAGCTTTTCGTAAACATAGCTTGCACAAGGAGCCAGTATATTTGATAATTCAGGAACCATAATTACTGCCGCTGGAATTTCTTATAAATACTTCTCCAGCGGACTACTTGAAGAAATTAATCAATTATGTTTTAGAGAACTTTGTGTTAGAATTTCCTCACACGTCTTAGACAAAACTTAAAAAATTATACTATAAAACCCTCTGCGGATTTTTTGAAATTCAGAATAAGATAAATGAGATTATAGAATTCATGCACAACATTCTTCTTAGATTTTTTCAACAAATCTGGATTTTCTCCAAGAATTACTTCAGAAATTATCTTGCAGTTTTTGTGTAGTTCTTTCAGGTGTCCTCCAGAGATTCCTTTAAAATCACAAAACTTCACAAGTTCAGGGATTTCTTCAAAAAAATCACCACAAGGATGTTTTGAGATACTGCCGGTGAGTACCAGAAGAAAATCTTGAAAGAATCCCTAGATGAATGCCTACAAATTCCTAAAGAATATCTAAAGAAACGATAGAAGGAGTATCTCAAGGAATTTCCGAAAACTTTTCATAAAATCTATGGGAAATTCTATGAAAAGACATAAGAGATTATCTCTAAAAAAATATGTAGAAAAAGGCAAACACACAAACTGATTTTTAGAGATGAACCAGCCCAAGGCAGAAAGCCTCTTAAATACCAATCCAATCCTAAAAACTTATTTTTAGACTTTCAACTTTCCCTGAAGTGTTAGCAGGGATAGTCAAGAACAAAATGGATATAGTTCTAGACTCAGAAGTACCAGCATATTGGCTCCAAGCTTAATGAACCGCTCCTAAAAATTAAACTCAAATCGTAGAACCTTTCATATATTCTGTCAAATTAACATAGCAAATCAAAACAAAAACAAAGATTCTTGTACAGAAAAGCGGAAGAATGTATTGCGAGGTACAAGGTGTCAAGTGCATTTTAGACCAAGGGGTTCTGCAACTGTGAGATAATTTTAAATCTCTAGTCTCCTATTGATTGTGGGTGTCAGTGTCAATTGTTTTGACGTAGACTACGTCTTACGGCAAGGGGTAGGGTGTCAATTGAAAATCTAAAAATAAGCGACCAGATCACGAAATATTGTTACAAATTAAAATTAAGTTATTAGCTTAATAAATGCTCGATAGATTTTCAAGATGTTTACATCAATCGGTTGTAAATTTTCCCGCGTATCATTTCAATTATCAAACATTATAGGTTAATAATTTTAAACTATTGAAAATATCCGAAATTAAAGGAGATGTCTTATTAAGCCGATTTTTCAGGGTAAATTGGATAAATGCGCTGTACTTTTCTATCAAAGATGATAAAGATGTATATGGTGATGATATTAAAATAGTTGCAATCAAAATGTTTGTACAGGCAGAGCGGCATTTTTCGGAGTTGAACGAACTGCACCACGGTCCCGAAATTTCGACAGAATTCCTTTAAGTATAAACTGATGTATTTCACACAAAAATCAGTGGGGTTGTGTACCATAGGTGCACTGGCTGCCAACAAATTGGACATGAAGCTTATTACGCTGCAGGCTGTCGCTAGCAAGCCGTTGTGGGGTGTGTGTGTGTGTGTGTGTGTGTGTGTGTGTGTGTGTGTGTGTGTGTGTGTGTGTGTGTGTGTGTGTGTGTGTGTGCGCGCGTGTGTGTGTGTGTGTGAGTTTGTGATCTTGTCGGTTGCCATTTTTTGGTAAGGCGCTACGTGCAACGGCTGTAATAATCTGCTTCTTCAAAAGACCGAGAAGGTTTTAAGCCAAATGCGGCCGATTTCAAATCCAATTTGAATTTGACCAATTTCACTTTGAGAGAGTTTGTTTGATTTGAATTTATCTTACATTACTGTTCAAGTTCTTACCAATTGACAGACAGCAGCGACTAAAACAGTTTAAGTTTTCTCTTCGTTGCATACCTGAGCATTATGTACATTTTACAAATGGCTGCCGTCACGAAAAATTGAATCGATCATTTCTTGATTGATTCATTTTAGAGATTTTCAATGTTGCAATGTTCCGCTACGAAACTAAAGAAACTAATCAAATGGTGTAACGTAATCTACGTCAACCGGTCGTGTGTTATATACAACTGCACTGATTTTTTTGCTTCATGAGCCTAAAACAGCATAATGGAAGTAAGGAGTGTATCGAAAAGTAGTTATAAACTTCCAAATAATAAAATAGGCATGAAAACATGGTTAAAATTAACATACTATTTCAGTTTATTATAGCTTAACATGTTTACAAAAGATCCAAACGGAAAAACTAGTCATCATGTTCATTTCAGTAGAATGCCCGTACCTTTGATTTGACACCTGCCATCAAATTCTGCACAGTGACCTTTGTGCACTTCCTGGATGCCGCTGCCCAATTTTTCTTAAAATCGGTCATGTTTTGGGACACTGTACCATCCTTCTTAAATATACGCTTGACTATTGCCCAATAGCGTTCGATCGGTCGCAACTGGGGACAGTTTGGTGGGTTGATGTCTTTTTCTACGAACTTGATGTTATTCTCCGTCAGCCACTGTAGAGTGGATTTGGCGTAATGTGCCGATGCCAAATCTGGCCAGAAGAGAGGAGGGGACTGGTGCTTTCTATACAATGGTAGCAACCTGTTCTTCAAACATTCCTTTTGATAAATCTCAGCATTTATAGTTCCTTTTGTATAGAAAATTGAAGAACGCAAGCCACATGTGCAAATAGCTTGCCAAATGAGCACCTTCTGACCGAATTTCTCCATCGCAACAGTCGTATCTGCGGTTGGCACACGTTCCCCAACAGATTTAGTATAAAACTGCGGCCCCGGTAGCGTTCTTGAATCTTCTTTAACGTATGTTTCGTCATCCATCAAAATGCACTGGTCGACATTGTCCAAAATGCAGCTGTACAGCTTTCGAGCCCTGGTTTTGGCACGAGACTTTTGTTCCGGAGTTTGTTTGGGCACTTTCTGCTTTTGTACGTCTTCAAGTCATTCCTGCGCTTGATTCGTTGAATCATTCCGATGCTGGTCCTGAACTTCTTGGCTAGATCGCGAGTAGAGGCAGATTTGTTCCGTTGAATATAATCCACAACTTTTTGGTCCAAATCGGGGTTGCTGGAGCCGGGTTTCCGGCCACTTCTTGGTAAATCCTTGAGGGAGCACTCCTTACCAAACTTTTCGATGATGCGTTTTACACTTGCCGGGTGAACATTTACTCTTTTCGCAATCTGGTTGTAAGTAACACCCTTTTCGGTGCACCAAGTGTGCAGAATTTTCTTTTTAGTCTCAAATTCAATTCGCGACATTTTGAATACAACTTTATCAACGGAAATGAATGAACCGAATAATCATTTTTGACATGTAAACAAAGCAAATGGCGCTTACACGCTAAAAATATATACAGTAGTTTATGCGTAATAACGCATCGAATGTTTATAACTACTTTTCGATACACTCCTTACATAATAATGGAAATGCTAATAAGTTGGATCTACGAATAATTAGTTGGATCTGTGATGAAATGTACACATATTATAAATTTGAGGTTTTAGAATGGACAAGGAATTGTCCAAAATCTAAAAAATTTTGGTTAGATAAAAAATCTCTATACACACAGATATCTGTATGAAAAATATGTAAAAAAAAATCTGCGTCAAATCTGTGCATTTGGCAACCCTGGATACAAGATGGCTTGTATTGGAATATAAGGACCGTGTTAGGGACAGCGCCGTGATTTTTTTGAAATTCTAAAATGAACTCGCATATTTTTTTTTCTTTCACATACACTGTACAGCGTGTCATTCCGATACGGCCACAGTGGCCGTTCAGCTTGAATCGAATATGAAAATGGAGGACAGTTAGAAAGAACAACACGCCTTTCTACCCCCTTTCAATATAAAAACGTTCGGTGCTCGAGTTGAAGCAGTCTCAGTATGCCCGTTCTAACCTTCCCAGTCAATTTGATTTATTGTATTTTTTTTGCTTCGCCGATAAATTTTCTTGCAATTACTATGCAACTAAATGAAAATTTAAACTTGTAGCATTCGTGTGTTTTCGTATGAAAAAATGTATTCAATAAATATTTTCAGTTCTAGTAAATAAGTTAGTGGAATCTCTTCATCAGTAAAATGAAAATAGAAATAATCATAAAGGGTGTCCACGATGAAATTGCTCTAACTTTTTAACCGTTGGGTAGAATTAAATGGAAATTTGGGTGGATTTAGTTCATAGTGCATTATTTACATTCTGCGAGTTTTAAAGTCCTGTGATCAAAACTCGCGGAAATGGAGTCGAAAGAACAGCTCGTGCGTGATAAAATCTTGCGCATTCATCACGAGAACAAGGATCTCTCGCATCGTTATATCGCTAAAACGTTGGGAATCGCGAATTCCACGGTGTCGCGAGTGATTAAGCGGTTCGAGGAACGGTTGACCACCGATCGGAAGCCCAGAAGTGAAGGAAAAAGTATTCCGTACAACATCAAAAATCACAACCGTGTAGTTGGGGCCTTCAACCGAAATCCGAACGCCTCCGTTCGGGATGTGGCTAAGAAGCTGCACCTAAGCCGAAGTTTTGTCCAGAAGGCCAAAACTAAGGCTGGGCTTCGAACGTTCAAGGTACAAAAGGCCCCTAATCGCGACGAGAAGCAGAACAAGTCCGCCAAAACCCGTGCCAGGAAGTTGTACCTCAACATGCTGACGAAAGTTGAATGCTACATCATGGACGACGAAACATATGTGAAGGCCGACTTCAAACAGATCCCCGGCAACCTGTTTTTCACGGCCACGGATAAGTTCAGCGTTCCGGAGCATGTCCGCACTCAGAAGATGTCCAAATTTGCGAAGAAATTCCTGGTTTGGCAAGCCATCTGCACGTGCGGGAAGCGGAGTGCACCTTTCGTGACCCAGGACACGATGAACGGAGAGGTGTACATAAAGAGTGCCTCCAGAAGCGGCTGCTTCCTCTCCTGAAGGCCCACAACGTCCCAACAATCTTCTGGCCGGATTTGGCCTCATGTCACTACTCCAAGGACGTGCTGAAGTGGTATGCGGACAATAAGGTCAATTTCGTGCCGAAAATGTTCACCCTCCCAACACTCCGGAGCTCCGCCCCATCGAGAAGTACTGGGCGATTATGAAGCAGCACCTTCTTAAACGACCTAAGGTAGTGAAGACAGTCGAGGAACTGAAGAAAGTATGGGTTTACATGCAAAAAACGGTTGATTCACAGGTTGTGCAGAATCTTATGGCCGGGGTTAAGGCCAAAGGTGCGGGCATTTGCGTATGGACTGTAAATAAAATACGAGTAAAATGGTAAAATGAAGTTTAATAGTTATTTCTCAATCCCAGAAAATTTGGTGGCAATCGGATGAAAACTCGAATTTTGCGAATCAATTTTGTGTGTGGCAATTTCATCGTGGACACCCTTTAGCAACCGCACTTTCGTTCATCCACATCCATCGATGATTCTTGATAGAGACGCGAACAAAGCAATGGGAAACACATCGAAAACATGAAGTGCGGGGATCTATTGTGACGTTGTTTGTGTTGTTTGTTTGTTGCAAGGCAACTCGGTGTAAATAGAAAATTGGAAGTCAATTGTTTGTTCGTCGCTCCGATTTTGTCGATGAATACTGCATATCACTTCAGTACTCGATCGTAATCAGTGAAAACAAAAGAAGAAATTTTCTCTTATTTGTGTATCTTTCAACAGTTTGAAACTGAATTTTAAGCAACTATTGAAAAACGTTTAAGCTATTAGCGTTCGAAGTGCTTAAATTTTTGTGACGATAGTATTTTTTTAAGTATTCTTTTTACACCCTATTCTTGCCATCACACTTAACGTGAAAATAAAGAATTATGTCAATTATTGAACAGTTCAGCGCGCCTTTTAAAAATCCCGCCAATCTAATCGGTAGTTGAAGATGTACGTAGCGATTCACAAACAAATTTCAATGTTAACGTGCAATTAGCATTCATTAAAGTTTCCCTTGCAATAATTGGTTTCAATGTCTCTCTGAGTCCAATTTCCTCATTTGTTTGAAATATAATTATTTGCCTCAAATTGCACAATTCCCCGAAACGGGGTAATATTGATAAGTTTGACCCTTGTCATTAAAGATCGAATAAACATTTCTTCTTCGATAAATTTTCTAAGAAGAAGTGGTATATTTTAATCTCTTAATATAAGCTTCGGAAAACTAAACAATTGTATGAAATCCGCGTACTTTTCATTGCCAAAATTTCAATTCAATTATAGAACATCGTAATTATTCAACTTATAGTAGACAGCAAAACAAGCAATTGAAGCTAGTCTAATAGTGATCAACTAGAGATAGATTATTTCAGATTAGATTAATTCCTTGATAGCTAAGCGAATATAGTTTTTACCATTCAACTATTTACGAGGGTAATACACCACAAGAGACATAAGCTTTATATCAAATCAAATTGAATTGATGATACCGTATAATATGCGGTTTGAATGCGTCATTTGATATAGGACACCGGGATGTCATGTTAGTCTAGCCCCTTCATTCGGCCTATGTACAAAATATATGGCATTTATTCAGCAATAATCAAGAAAATCATGTTGCTATCGTATGACCGATTTATTCCAAAGTAATAGAAGATATGTTTAATCAATTTCTAGTTGTTCAATTTCATAATAAATTACTCGAGAAATGTGCAGTTACCTCGTAAACAATGTTAATTGTGAACAATGACTTTAAGCGTCGATTTCTCTCGGTTCTAAAAACACTTGCGTATTGGAAGTAGCATCTCATAGAGAAATATTTGTGTTACTATATGGTTACTATATGGATACACGGCCACCAATTTGACTCAATGTGAGAGTCTACTTTACTCAATTGGATGTGAACTACGACTCAGTTTGGTAAAAAGTGGAGTTACTCAAAAACGTGGAATTACTCAGTCGATAGGTTAATTTAGATCAGACGATCTTAAGTGCAATGGTAAATAAATCCGGATTGAGATCAACCACTGCAGAAGATTACCAATCTAAATATCAGCTTGAGTCGTTATATTCGAGTCATAAATAAAACACTCCAAATAGTACAGTTTTTACGCACAGCTTAAACACCGAAACCACTAGATCAACCCGAACGGCGTCCATTGAGTCTTCAACCAATTCGATCGACCATTGAGCATACTGAACTCGATCGTTCGATCAGTTGATCGACGAAACGCTCATGGTGAATGAATTGGATAGCAATTTGCAACCAATTCCCTCCCTTTTACCATGTGGTTGCTAGTAATAATTTCACGAGCTCTCAACTCTTTTCAATGACTTGAAACCTGTTTCCTTTAAGTGTGGAGCTGCCACCATCGTCCAGTTGTTTGGATCGGCATGATCTTAGCTTTTGGAGACTTAGCGGCTTACCGAAACGTTGCTTCGAATAAGCGACTGTTCCTTCTTTCATACTACTACAAATAAATCATTAATAATACTATTGCAACAAATGTATCTTTCAAATAACTTCAAAGAAAATGTTATGCAATCAAAGCTATGACAACACCCTTGTGATCACCGCAACAATAAGAAAACAAAACATTGTCAGCTATCGCGAAGCAAATATAGAAACTGGTTTTAATTATTCCTGTTTCGGGCACCTTGAATGACAATCCGAAAAATGATGTCACTGCATGCAATGTTTTAAAGAACACCGAACAATCACAACCAATCATGATACATGATAGTTTGTTAGGAAAATAAAACTTTATTTAGAAATGTTAATAATACTCATCGCTGCTGTTGTTGAAGCTACATTTCACAAACTTAAATACTGTTACCTGGATGTTGACTCCAACCAACAGAGAGTTACATTATTATTGTTTTTTCTGGAAGAGAACTTTGCAATTTTGAAGTCTAATGTTAAGACGACGGTGTCGAGTAATGACCAAAGTGGATCTGATACCAATTGCATTCGGCGCCGTTTGGATCTTTTGAGATTAAAATTCTCTGATAACGTTAATTTTCGTAAGCGAAATAAGACTGTTGTGCCAGTCCATATATTGATAGGCTCGATTTGTGGGGTTCGAATAGTCTCCTGACTCACGCTGAAATGCAACGTAGAAACAGAATTAAACAAGCTTTACGTTCAACCTTACCTGAGTCTTTAGCTAAAAGATCTGAGACAATTTTATTGAATTGTTTATCACATGCATATCGATGATAAAAGTTATTCTCTTCGTCGACTGTCTGTTTCACCACGGAGAAGTTCCCAAGTTTGAGACTCTGCTTGAAGCTTAAAGCCTATACACGTTAACTTTCAAACACTGAGTTAAAGCAAAATAAATGTAGACACAAGCCAAAAATCCCGGTTGTTTATTTCACAATAAGGGAACGTCCATTAATTACGTCACACAAAAATTGACTTTTTACAAACCCCCCTCCCCCCTTGACACGTTTTTGTATGGACCTTCAAATTTTTTGTATGGACCGTCACGTTTTCTAAAACCCCCTCCCCCTTACTGCGTGACATAATTAATGAACCTTCCCTAATAGAGTTATATACACAGTAAAAACAGTTGATTGAGATGTTAATTCTTCTTTTGTAATTGTTTTGAACTTTCTGTGGTACACCCGGCATCAGATTCCGTTAGTATGCTCAGATACTCTAGCGGTGGCGATTATCCATCTTCTCTTGACATCATCGATCCTATTTGCTTTCGTCATAGTTTCAAAGTGTTTCTGCTTAACCAGAGCCCAGTATTTTTCTATCGGGCGAAGTTCTGCACAGTTAATCGGATTGGCTGTACGATCCGTCCGATTAAGGATGATTGATCTTGTAGGTTAAGCTGTTGTTGTTCACTTAACTCATTTAAAGAACATTTTTTTCAAAAACCACTTTGATGAACGTACTAGTTATTGTTGTTGTTATTTATTTGAGAGGTTTTATTAGTTATTTATTTGTCTTCAGTCAAAATAGACCATTGTTAGTAGTAGAACATTACATGTCTTATTCATAATGTTAAATACGTACAAATAAACACCTTATAAAATGTGATTATTTTATTTACATTAAATACTTAACTGGCTAGTTCCTAAAAGTGATTTTTTAAGTGCACTTTTGTTCGTTATCACATCAATTGTTTCGCAATACTCGTTATAACAGGACATTATTCTATTTAAAGACCCAATATAAGCATAATTTGTTCTTGTGGGAGTGGGAGCATATCAGTTTAGATTTTCTATGATCTCTTGGGTGTTCACTCTCTGCGCAGTAACATCATTTATAAAAGCTATAATGGCAAACTCTCTTCGCTTTTCAAGCCCATCCAATTTAATCAACATACACCGTGACCTATAAAATGGAAGCGGTAATGTCGTCCAACCTACCTTTCTGAGTGCAAATAGTAAAAATTGTTTTTGAACTGATTCAATACGGTTTACATTTGTAATGATATGGAACTCATACAATGCTACAATATGCAAGGAGGGGCCTAACATATAGACTGTTCCGATAATTATAAATACACTAATGATTAACTGTTGTTTACATTAAAATAAAACTGGGTAGGTACGCATTGAAGATATCGGTGATGTAGAAGATGGTGTTGCCGTTGACTTGGGCGAATATTTCCCCCGGAATCGGAAGCGGATGTAGTGGTTGAGTTTTCGGACAGCCCCAATGGGAGCAACCCATTCGGAGAAATCGACGGTTTCGGAGTTGAAAGGAACTGAACGTTTGGGACAGAAGATGGGTTTGACATTTGATTTAAGGAAAAGCCTCATCTTCGTATTCTTGCTTCGCTCGGAATACACGCTGATCTGCTGATCGACCGACTTCGCCGTTACTAGATTGCAGATAGAGTCGAAGAGAACCGACCATAGCTAGTCGATTCCTAGGAGGATAAGGTTGACAGCCGGTGCAACGAACAATCTTCCTACCGCAGTTTTGCTGATGTTGCTGACGTCACACTGAACCTCACCCTTTAGATGGAGTAGGCTTATCCAACGCATTGATTACTTGTATCGTTGGAATATTGATCGGGAGGTTACACAAACAGTCCAGGGTTTGCTTTGAGATCACCGTGATGTTACTTGCTTTATCCAACTGCAGCTTGATAGCCACACCGTTGACGAATGTACTTACGCTTGCTGGAAGGTTCAGCTTAGTGCTTATCGATGTACACCCCTCTGGTTTTGGTTTTCGAAGTTTGCTTGTTTGTTTGCAAGCTTCTTCTCCTTCTCGCCTCGGTCGGAAATGATTGAGGTTTGGAAAAGCAGCCACAATTGCCTTGCCTATGTGAGAGCCTTCCCGTTGATATGCCCTAGACCATATAGCACACCGGGATCTTCCACAACGTTATTTAATGCAAATACGTTATTTAATGCAAATAATGCTTCTATGGTGGTTTGAGACCCCTCCTCTCATTGGAAGAGGGGGGCTCCCATACAAATGAAATACAAATAACTTCTTGATAACTCGAGTACAAGTCAAGCAAATGGAACCAAATTTAGCAAGTGGAGGTTAATAAACGTAAAACATATTGCTAAGCTGTCTTGATACCCCTCCCTTTTCAAAAAGTGAGTGCTTCCATACAAATGAAACACAAATTGCTGTATAACTCAAGAACTTATGAAGCAAATTAAATCAAAGTTTTCAAAAGATAGAAATGTTTTGATGGTGGCTTGTGACTTCTTCGCTCTCTGGAAGGAATGGAGGGCTCCCATACAAATGAGACTCAAATTTCTGCGTAAGTCGAGTCTAATTTAACGAATGGAGCCAAATTTGGCATGTAGGGATTTTTGCAGGTAAGAAATGTTTCTATGGTTTTCATACAAATAAAACAGATATTTTTTGCATAACTCGAGAACTAATCAAACAAATGAAACCAAATTTAGCATGGGGAAGGCGATAAATATTTATATGTTGGTTTGAGACCCTTTTCTTTCAGAAATGGGGGGCTCCCATACAAATGAAATACAAATTTCAACCTAACCTGAGAACTATCCCTACTGCAACATCTGGAGCAATTATTTGATTGTCAGAAGACGACAACTGACATACTAAAAAAAAACTTTGCCGAAGACTGCAACTCTCTAGCACTTCATTTGGAAAAAATAGACTGCGGCGCCAGCTCTGCTGCAAGATCTGGAACTAATCTGATAATGACATAAGACGACTATTGGCATAATGAGAAACTTTGCCGAAGACAACAACTCCCAAGCCCTTCATTTGGCAACGATAGACTGCAGCACCATCTCTGCGCATGATCTGTAACTAATATGATAATGTCAAAAGATGACAAATGACATACTGATAGACTTTGTCGGAGACGGCTACTCTCTACAAATAGTCTGGAATGTTTTGTATGCAATTCTTTTCACACATCGAAATCAAAACCTCCTTCCTTTGTAGCGTAAAAAATGAAATTTTGAGTACGAAAGATGAAATATTAAAATGGCGTACACATTTTGGTTCTTCTACTACTCCATAGACTTCGCTTTCAAATCTGTTTGTGTAACCTAGTATCTTGATAGTGGCTACTTCTTCCTTGATCATTGTCTTTCGCACACAATAGTTATCATAATTTTCAATCTTCTTATAATACTTTGATGGAAATGTGCACTGAATGTTATTCAGAGACAACTTTGAGTGTTGAGATGTTATAAGTCTAGTGATGGTTAACAGTCTTAATGCGTAGAGAAAATACTATTTTCATTAAGAATTATTTGGTAACTCAAAATTAAACGTTAAAACAATGTTTGGAAAATCGCTCTCAACTGCAAATGGAGTGATTAAGGCAACAGTATGCCAAAGCCATAACACCAACTTGTTGCTAATTTCTGTCTCAAAACATGTGACAAAATTTCACATAAAATTCAACAACAACCCGGTTTCAATATGATTTTGCAGTTAATCATTAGATGTTTAGCGAAATTTCAAATAGAACTAAACTAAGCTTAAACTACATCCAAATAATTATTTCTCTTTAAAAAATTGAGTTTTTTGACAAACTAAAAACATGATGTTGAGAAAATTAACTTAAACTTCTCTGTAATAGAGTTCATGCATGGGGCTAACGTAAATCTTCAATCAATATTGAATTTTGCAAATCTAAATATTCATTTATCTCGACACCGATTAGCAAACACTGTCCGGTTATTCACGGTTTGAATCACTCTAGCAAACCGCAGCAAACACGTATTAATTAAAAATAAAATATCACCGTTCCGAATGACTAATCATCTGCCATCTCCCAGAGGCAACACACACTTTTCCAATGTCGGCTAAAAGTTTAGCCGAATGCAAAACCTTGCCCCATCCAAAGCAGCCGTCAATGAGTCGTTAAAAATAGCCGCCTTCTCGAGCGTAGCCTGTCAAAATACAATCCTAGGCACATGTCAATGATGCCAATATTGGTACGGTGGATTCCTGTCTAGCAGGCATTCGTCAACCCAGTCACACACACTGAAAGAATCTGCCAAAGACTTAAATGCGCTGAAAAAATGAGTAAAAGCAGACGCGAAACCCGAAACGTGAACTAGCAGCGCCGCACACCTCAGTTCAGTAAGCGCAAAAAAAAGTGGTTAACCTTATGCATACTTTTTGTTCCTTTCTTCCTTCAACAACAACAGCACAGCCCACAGCCAACCCGACGACAGCGACGCCACCGCCACCGATAGTGCTGCTTGACTTGGCTTATTCTAGGAGCCACGCAGCCCCAACAGAGAGACGCTCGGTTTCTCAGGCATCCAGTCAGTGTTAGTCGTATTCAGTGCCTCTCGGCGTGCACATCGTACCGGTAACTTGTCCGGAGTGTAGTTATTTATATTTTCCGAAAAATCTTCCCAACTGTGATTCAGTTTGCTTCGGCGCCAAGAGAATGTGTGGGAACCAATGAAAAAAAAGTGTTTGTTACGTAAGCGCAATTAGTGTTACCCGGGGAGTCATTTGTGGTCAAACTGCAAGATTTGAAGTGCGAGTGCGTTCTCTATCTCAGTCACGCTGCGCTGATTGACGTCTCCGTAGGTCATAGGGTGCCTAATACGATCGTAGAGAGGTTTGCGTGTGCCCATTCGATAATAACCCAGCTCTGTGTGGTGTGGTGACCTAATGATTGCGGTCCGACAGGTCGTTTGAATGCGAACTTGAGCCACGTGAATCATTGAGCATAAACGCATAACCTCTAATAGCTCTAGTTGCCGTAGGAAGGAGAAGAAACAGGAAGGCTGAAATTCGAGTAAAACATAAAAGAATCACATATTATTGGCAACAAAAATGGGTGTGATGGTGCCATTGCTGGTTGGTGTGATCCTGTATCTCCGGCCAGCCGTCTGCAACGATAACCTGCGGGTGGCATACCAGTGGAGCCAGATTGACTTCGAATTCCCAACCGAGGCTGAACGAGCGGATGCCATCAGCTCTGGGTCTTACGTCGCGGAAAATGTAATTCCGGTCGGGCTGGAAGTCTACAAGCGACGCCTGTTTGTGACGCTACCGCGGTGGAAAATGGGGATTCCCGCTTCGCTCGCTTACATCAACATCAATGGTGAGTATTTGAAAACTTTTTTATTTCCAAGCGAAAGCTCTACTCTACTTGATCGCTGCGTTGATGATTATGTTAACTTGCTGTTCTGTTTTGATTTTTGATGAATATAAACTCAACCATCAGACCTATATGCGAGCTTAGCACAAGTTCTTAATCTATATATATAAAAATGAAATGCTGTCCGTTCGTGACAGCATAACTCACGAACGACTCGATGGATTTACTAGATTTCTTTTTCATTTGGTTCGTCTTGGTCCCCAACAGGTTTATATAAAGAAAAAAATTGGAAAAAATAACTGAAAAATGAGAAAAAATCATAAAAACCAAATTGTCATTTTGTATGGGAATATACTAGACAGCAAGACCGTCTTTCGTTTTGTAATGAGAAACCGTTGGAAACTTTTATAATGGCGTTATAATTAACAAAAAAGAAAAATATAGGAGAGAATCACTCATTGTTACTTAGGACATTTTCAAAAGTTATGCGAAAAATGAAAATACACTGGAGTCGCTTACTTCGCAATTTTCTATGGGGTATTCGGAATTTGACGTAGTTTTTCGGAATTCACGTGAGTAGATAATGTTCGCTTAAATTTGGCCAGAAACGCGTGTGAACATAACTTTTAACGCTTTTTACGAGGTTTTAGTACATTACGGATTTTTAAGCGGATTCAGAGATTTACTCGGTTATCTTAGGATTTTTTTAAATCGCACTTTATACCTGTGTAATAAGCAACCTCAGTGTAGATGCCCGTATAAACTGGAGCGTTTGTATTGGTGACACTTCGAAGCGAGATGTAAATTCTCGATTAACAATAGAATGGGGCCTATCAACATTTGTAAACAGACACTTCTGAGCTGTTTTTCCCACAAACCATGGGCAACTCACGCAAACCAGTACCATAATCATGTAGAAGAAAGTTTTTCCCTACACGATGATGCTATAGGTTTGCGTGGCTTGCGAGATAAAAAGGTTCAGAAGTGTTTGTTTACAAATGTTGATGGTCCCTGTTCTATTGTTCGTCTAGAATTGGAGTGAAGATCATTTAATTGACTACATCGCTGCATTTCAATACGAACCATTGGTTGATTACAATGCGAATATACCAGTCACCATTAGATCAATGAGTGTATGTTCCAATGCATTGTCAGTGAACCACCTGAGCCTTTTCGTTCTTTGGTTTCTGGAGCAGGAAGTAAATAGTTGTAAGCATTTTCTGCAGAACACCCAGAGTTATTATGGTTGTTTTTAAATGACTTCGTTTGGCTCAACGTATATAATAATATTTAAAAGTTTTCTTGGGTCAATCCTTACAGAGCTTAAACATAAGTTAATCGTGAAATTGAGAAACCACACGTTACAGACGGGTCTACGTTATTTGTCTACGTTACAGATTCAAGTTCAATTTCAATATAAAGCGGGTTCATTGTTGTCACCGACAGACGCAGATCATAAATTTCTACAGATTTATTTCATGGGCTCAGCAACATTATTCTACCACGAAGCGGAACATTGTACAACAATTGTAAGCGATGCTTGGTGAGCATAATGGATTGATTCAAATGTTCAAGACTGCTCTTGATCGAATGCCATCTAAAACCCATAAGATTGTGACTCGAGCTTATTCCTAATTTTCCAATTTTCCTGATGGATAATGTAGGTTCTGGTAAGAAATATTTCAACCAAAACCGGGGTACCAAATATCGACGATTTTAAAACCCCTGTTTAGGCGATTAGCCGCTTATTTATGGAGATAAAAGCATTTCTCATTCTCCAATTTTCCAAAAAGGTATTTAATTATAGGCAGGACAACGTCTGCCGGGACAGCTAGTATATATATATATAT